>PVIW01014972.1:0-21351 GCA_004026585.1 Noctilio leporinus | reverse complement strand
TGATCTGAGAAGATACTTTGTATGATTTCCATTTTCCTGTATTTGTGGAGGCTTGTCTTGTGACATACCATGTGGTCTATCTTGGAGAATGATCCATGTGCATTTGAAAAGAATGTGTATTTTGCTTCTTTGGGGTAAAAGACTCTGTATACATCAGTTAGGTCCATTTCCTCTAGAGTGTTGTTCAATGCCACAACATGTCTGGGGATTTTTTGTCTGGAAGATCTGTCCATTGTTGATAGTGGGGTATTAAAATCCCCTACTATTAGTGTGTTGCTGTCTGTGTCTTTCTTAAAGTCTTCCATGATTTTCCTTATATATTTCAGAGCTCCTATGTTGGGTACGTATATGTTTATCAGAGTTACTTCTTCTTGATGGATTGTTCCCTTAATATTATGAAATGCCCATTTTTGTCCCTTTTTATGGCCTTCATTGTAAAATCTATTTTGTCTGAAATCAGTATTGCTACTCCAGCTTTCTTTTCATGTCCATTTGCTTTATATATATTTTTCCATCCCTTCACTCTCAATCTGTGTCGATCTTTTGTTCTGAGGTGGGTCTCTTGAAGACAGCATATATGTGGGTCATGTTGTCTTATCCATTCAGCTACCCTATGTCTTTTGATTGGCGCATTTAATCCATTTACATTTAAGGTTTTATTGATTGATACTTACTCATTGCCATTTTCTCTCTTTGTGTCTGTATTCCTCTTTGGCTTTCTCTGTTTCTTCATTTTATTTGTTTACTTATTTTTAGAGCAGACCCTTTAGCATTTCTTGCAATGCTGGTTTGGTAGAGATGTATTCTTTCAGTCTTTTTTTGTCTGGTAAGCTCCTTATTTCTCCTTCTATCTTGAATGAGAGCCTTGCTGGGTAGAGTATTCTTGGTTGCAGGCCTTTGTTTACCATGACTTGAAATACTTTTTGCCATTCCCTTCTGGCTTGAATTGTTTCTGTTGAATAATCATTTGATAGCCTTATTGGAGCCACTTTGTATGTTATTTGTCTTTTCTCTTGTGATGCTTTTAGGATTCTCTCTTTGTCTTTGAAATTCGCCATTTTAATAATAATGTGCCTTGGTGTTGGTCTGTTTGGGTTGATCCTCATTGGGATCCTCTGTCCTTCTTGAACTGGATTAATGTTTTCACTCATCATGTTAGGGAAATTTTCTATCATAACTTTTTTGAACAGGTTTTCCATTCCTTGTTTCTCTTCTCCTTCTGGCATCCCTGTGATATGGATGTTGTTGCGTTTCATGTTGTCCTGCAGCTCTCTTAACCCCTCTTCAGTCTTGTTCAGCCTTTTTTGATTCTCTTGTACTGTCTTGGAGTATTTGTCTACATTATCCTCCAACTCACTGATCCGGTCCTCTGCTTCCTCTAGCCTACTGTTGATTCCTTCTACTGTATTCTTCAATTCAGAAATTGTATTCTTCATTTCCTGCTGGCACTTATTGATAGTTTCTATGTCCTTTTTCATGCTGTTGTAGCTCTCAGTAAGTTCCTTGTAATTTCCCTGGAGTTCTTTGTAACTTCCCTGGAGTTCTCTGTAGTTCTCATGGAGCTGTTTATAGTTTTCTTTGATGTGGTTGAGCTCACTGAGCTTGTCTATCATCATTCTTTTGAATTCATTATCTCATATATTGTGTGCCTCTGTTTCATTTTGTGGTCTTTCTGGGGATTCTTCCTTTCCTGTTGGTGATGGACTGATTCTTTTTTTCCCTATTTTGGGTGTCTGTTCTTACTTGCTTTTTATTTATTTATTTATTTTTGTTCTTTCCTTGGGTTAACCAGCTTTCCTTCCTTGCCTTAGTTGAGCACCCTTCTGTGATAGGAGATTTGTGGAGTTCAATGTTGCTGTCTCCCAGATTTTCTCAACTTGCTGTTCTTGGTGTGTCCTTTATTTGGGCTGTCTGGTTGTATTCTAGACCTGTTGGCTTTTATCAGAAAAACAAAAAACATACAACAACAACAACAACAACAACAACAAAAAAGGCAAGAAAAGGAACTAAGATGAAAGAAAAAAAAGAAAAAACCAAAAACAACAAAGAAAAAACAAAACAAAATAAAACCAAAAAAACAAAAGGAAAAAGGGAATAGAAATGATAATAATAATAAGAAGAAAGGATTTAGATGGCTGTTCACCCTTAATAATCTCTGATTCAACCAGATGGAGCCCGGTCCAGTGGGCTTTATCAGGGAGAAAAGAAAGAAGAAGAAATAAAAAAGAAAGGGAGAAAGTCACAAGTCAAAGAGAAATCAATATTAATAAAGAAATGGTTTAGGAGTCTGTTCACCCTTTATGATCTCTGTTTCTTCCAGGTGGAGCCATGTCCAGTGGCCTTTATCATGGAGAAAAGAAAGAAGAAAAAAAAAGGGTTGGGGGAGAATGTCACTAGACAAAGAGGAATCAATATTAATAAATAAAGGATTTAGGTGTCTGTTCACCCTTCATGATCTCTGTTTGTTCCAGGTGGAGCCAGGATCAGTGGGCTTTATCAGGGAGAAAAGAAAAAGGGGGAAAAAATAAAAAGGTGGAGAAAGTCACAGGACAAAGAGAAATCAATATTAATAAAGAAAGGGTTTAGGTGTCTGTTCACCCTTTATTATCTCTGATTGGTCCAGGTGGCGCCAGAACCTTTGGGCTTTACCAGGAAGGAAAGGAAAAAAAAAAAAAAAAAAGAAAAATAAAGGAGGAGAAAAAAAGAAAGAGGAATTAAGAAAAGAATAAAAAAAGGGTTTAGGTGGCTTGGGAAGGGATGAATACTTAGATTGAGGACTGGGAATGTGTTGTAGCCACAGAGTGTGTAGATTTTAATTCAAGAGTAGGGGGAGGGTCTTGGGTATTTAGGTGGATTGAGGTATGGTGGGGATTAAGAATATGTGAGAAGTAACTTTTGCAAAGGATATGTTGGGGATTAATAGTTCATATAGCTCTTGGTATAACTCAAGTGCTTGAGATTAGCAACAATCCATCTCCTGAGGCATCCTCTTTTTCTTGGTCAAGACTTTGCAGTCTAGCCAGTCTTGGTGTAGCAGGGCCTCTGATTGTCACAGTCAGGGCTGATTCTGAGTTTCAGCCCCCAGGTAGGCGTGGCCTTCTGCAACCTAGCTGGATTTTAGGGCTGCCGGTATTCTGGAGCTCGCAGGGTGTCCCCTCCCACTCCTGGAGGAGGTTCCTGCCTGCTATGAGCCCCCAGCACCCCTGCAGTGCAGCCCGAAACCTCGCCAGTCCCTGCAATGACTAGTCTGGCCCCTGCAGTTCCAGGAGGAGGCAGCCCCTGTCTGTCAACAGTGCCCGTGGTCCGCCAACACTGCCCAGCTCCCCCAAGATGAGTGGCAATCCTCCAAGTCAACCCGCTCTCTGAGGTGTCCTTTACGCGGCCTCTGTGATCTGCGGCCTTTTTCTCGGGCAATGGGCAGGTCAGTTGCCCCTGCTACTAGTTCCCGGCTCACAGTTTGGGGTTTTTGCGGAGCCTGGGGACCTGTATGGTTGCACAGGGCTGGGCCTCCCCCCTCACAGGGGCTTCAAGCTGCTGTTTCCCCGGTGGCCCAGCAGCACCGTTTTTGGCCCTCTCACCACCCCATCTGGTGCACTTCCCCACTCCCTCACTCCAGCTTGCCGCAGGACTCTTCTCCTCTGCCTCTAGCCCTGTGAGGAGTTTCCTCTCCCTGTTGCCAGAGCGAGTCTCTCACACAGTCCCTTTCCTGCAGGAGTTCAATTCCTCGTTCCCTCTGGCATTTGCCCTCACTGCCCACACTTCACTGCTCAGACTTCTAGTCACCAGCTAGCCCAGAGCTGGCCTCAGTCTAACGTGCCCCTCCTGGGCCGAGCTGCCCCTGCCCAGAGCTGACCTCGGCCTGCCATCAGCTTGGTCAGAAACCGCCTCACCTACTCTCCTGCTGGTCTCTGCTTCCTCTGGGCTCCCCTATGTCCAGATGCTGACCGCTCCAATTCTTAGGTTCCTGAAGACGTCTCATGCTCCCTGTCTTGTCCTCTATCTGCTCTGGTACTCGAGAACACCATCAGCACTCTCATTCTATTTTGAATGAGAGCCTTGCTGGGTAGAATATTCTTGATTACAGGCCTTTGTTTCCCATTACTTGGAATATTTTTTGCCATTCCCTCCTAGCTTATATTGTTTCTGTTGAATAATCATTTGATAACCTTATTGGAGTGCCCTTATATAATATTTGCTATTTCTCTCTTGATGCTTTTAGGATTCTCTCTTTGTCTTTGAAATTTGCCATTTCAAATATAATGTGTCTTGGAGTGGTGCTGTTTGGATTGATCCTCATTGGGAATCTCATTGCTTCCTGAACTTGAGTAATGTTTTTACTCATCATGTTAAAGAAGTTTTCTATCATTACTCTTTTAAACATGTTTTCCATTCTTTATTTCACTTCTCCTTCTAGTATCTCTATGATACGAATATTATTGCATTTCATGTTGTCCTGCAGCTCTCTGAAAACCTCTTCATTTTTGTTCAGTGCTTTTTCATTCTGTTATACTGTCCTGGAATATTTTTCTATGTTGTCCTCCAGCTCGCTGATCCAATCCTCTAGTCTGCTCTTAATTTCTTCTACTGTATTCTTCAATTTGGAAAATTTATTCTTCATTTTCTCCTGGCTCTTACTGATGGCTTCTATGTCCTTTTTAATGCTGGTTTAGTTCTCAGTAAGTTCCTTGTAGGTTCCCTGGATTTGTTTGTCATTCCCCTGGAGTTGTTTTTTAGTTTTCTTTGAGCTGGCTGAGCTCATTGAGCTTCTCTATCATCATTACTTTGAATTCCACATCTGATAGTTTGCTTGCCTCTGTTTAATTTAATGACCTTTCTGGAGATTCTGCCTTTCCTTTTGGTGATGGACTGTTTCTTTTTCTCCCCATTTTTAGTTTTTTCTTGTAATCCAATCAGACTGTGATCAGCTGCCAAGCTAAGGAAATACTAGGGTGGAAGGATTGATTTAGTGGTAATCCTATTGGTCTGTTATCCACCATCCAGCTCAGATTCAGTGTGGGGTGACAGACGGATTCAGTTTCAAATCAATAAACCAGCTATTAAACTCAGGCCCTACTGGGCTAGATTGAGAGGTTCAATTCTAATCCAGTGAATCAGCCTCCAGTTCAGGTGCTTCTTTGTGGGACAGATTCAGATGTAAATCAATGAATGTGTGATCAGCTATCAGGCTAAGATGCCACTGGGCTAGGCCACAAGATCCAATTATAATCCAATGAATCTGTGTTTGGCCACCAATGCTCAGGAGCTGCTTGGGTAGACAGTCAGGTTCAATTGTAATCCAATGAATCACTGATTAGTCACCAGGCTCAGGTGGTGGTGGGCTCCACTGAAATATTCTATTGTAATCCAATGAATCTGTGATCAGCTGCCAGGCTAAGGGGTCACTGGACTAGACTGAATGATTTAATTGTAATCCAATGAGTTTGTGATCAGCTGCCAGGTCCAGGGGCCACTGGGTGGAACAAACCAACTCAGTTGTGAACCAATGAATCCATGATCAGCCACCAGGCTCACTTGCCACTGTTTTGGACTGACTGTCTGACCCAGGTATAAGTCAGATAGTTTGCACTCAGCCACCAGGCCCAGGCAAGAAGGACTGACTCAGTTGCAAAGCAATGAATCTAGAATAAGCTCCTGGGCATACCCGCCACTGTGCAGGGCTGACCGACCCACCTGAGTTGGTTTATAATCACCTGAGAGTTTATAATCAGCTGTCAGACCCAGGTGCTGATGAGCAAGTGATACCTCTCAAATGCCAACTATTGTATCTATGCTCAGATATGGTAGGGCAAGAAAGGTTTATTTAGATGTAAGTCAAAGGATTGTGATCATTTGCCAGGCTCTGGTGTCATTGGGTGGGGCAGATTGGTTCCAGTGGGCAGGGCTACTCTTGTGAATATTTTACTTTTTAACTGCTTGTTTATCAGTTATAATAGATTTTGCTGAAGTCTTTAGGGTTCTCTCTCTCTTTTTTAATTTTATTGTTGTTATATTACATCCATCCCCTTTTTGCTCCCCTCTGTCCTGCTCCCCACCCACCCATTTCTCCCAAAGTCAATCCCACATGTTGTCCATGTCCATGGTTCCTTTATACTAGGTTCTTGTCTAAGCTGCTCCCCTTCCTTGCCTCTGCCTTCCCCCTCCCCCCAACCCTTTTTCCCCTGACCACTGAAGACCTATTCACTGTATTCATATATTTGGTTCTGTTTTGCTTGTTGTTAGTTTTGCTCATTATTGTCCCGTAATGGGTGAGATAATATGCTATTTGTCCTTCACTGACTGGCTTATTTCACTAAGCATAATACTCTCCAGTTCCATCCATGTTGTTACAAAAGGTAGGAGTTCCTTCTTTCTTTCTGCTATATAGAATTCCATTGTGTAAATATACCAAAGTTTTTTGATCCAATCATCCACTGATGGGCACTTAGGCTATTTCCAGCACTTGGCTATTGTAAATAGTACTGCTATGAACATAGGTGTACATAGGTTCTTATAAATTGGTGTTTCAGGATTCTTCGGGTATAGTCCAAGTAGTGGAATTGCTGGATCAAAAGGCGATTCCATTTTTAGTTTTTTAAGCAAACTCGATACTGTTTTCCACAGTGGCTGCACCAGCCTACATTCCCACCAACAGTGCACGAGGGTTCCCTTTGCCCCACATCCTCACCAACACTTGTTGTTTGTTGATTTGTTAATGATTGCCATTCTGACAGGTGTGAGGTGGTATGTTATTGTTGTTTTAATTTGTATCTCTCTGATGACTAGTGATGTCAAGCATTGTTTCATATGCCTCTGGGTCTTTTGTCAATCTTCCTCAGTGAGTTGTCTGTTCAGGTCCTTTGCCCATTTTTTAATTGGGCTGTCTGTCTCCCTGGTGTTGAGTCACATTAGTTCTTTATATATTTTGGAGATCAGACCCTTGCCTGAGGTATCATTGGCAATTATGTTTTCCCATACAGCTGGTTCCCTTTGAATTTTGCTGATACTTTCTTTAACTGAACAGAAACTTTTCAATTTGACATAGACCCATTTGTTTATTCATTCTTTTATTTCCTTTGCCCTTGGTGAAGTATCAGTAAACATATTTCTATGTAGGATATCCAAAAGTGTACTGCCTATATTTTTCTCCAGGACCTTTATGGTAGCACTGCTTATGTTTAAATCCTTTATCCATCTTGATTTTATTCTGATGTATGGTGTAAGTTGGTGGTCTAGTTTTATCTTTTTGCATGTTGCTGTCCAGTTCTCCCAACACCATTTGTTGAAGTGAGTGTTTTCACTCCTTTTGATGTTCCTTCCCCCTTTATCGAATATTAGTTGACCATAGAGTCCTGGGTTAATTTCTGGGCTCTCTATTTTGTTCCAATGATCTATATGTCTATTCTTATGCCAGTACCATGTTGTTTTGATGACAGTAGCCTTGTAGTATTGTTTGAAGTCCGGTATTGTGATTCCTCCTACCTTGTTCTTCTTTCTCAAGATTGCTGTGGCTAGTCGTGGGTGTTTTTGGCTCCATATAAGTTTTTGATGTCTAAAAATATAGAACGCTTCACAAATTTGCTTGTCATCCTTGCACAGGGACCACGCTAATTTTCTCTGTATCATTTCAATTTTAGTATATGTGCGGCTGAATTGAGCACTAGGGTTCTCTTTATATAGTATAATGTCATCTGAAAATAATATTTGTTTACTATTGTCTTTTCAGTTTGGACATCTGTCTTTTATTTTTATTTTTATTATTTTAAATTATTTAGTCTATTACAATCGTCCCAATTTTATCCCTTTGAACTCCTCCACCAAGTTCACCCCTACTCCCACAGTCAATCTCCTCACTGTTGTTCATGTTCATGGGTAATTCTTAGATGTTCTTTGGCTATTTCCTTCCCTTTATTTCAACCAATCTCCCTTATGTCTCTTTCCTCTGGCAACTGAAGTCTGTTCCCTGTTTCCATGTCTCTAGTTCTGTTTTTCTCATTAGTTTATTTTGTTTATTAGATCTCTCCTATATGTGAGATCATATGGTATTTATTTTTCATATCTTTTTCTTATCAGATTTCTATGGCTAAGACCCCAATACTATGTCATTAAAGTGGTAAAAATGGTCATCCTTGTCCTGTTCTTGATGTAAAAAATTAAAAAGAACAGTTTTAGTTTTTCACCATTGAATACAACATTAGATGTGGTTTTGTCATATACAGCATTTTTTATCTTTCATTTAATTTTATCTCACCTGTTAATTGATTTGTAAACATTAAACTAACTTAGTTTCCCAGGAACCTATTTTGCTTGTTCTTAGTGCAAGATATTTTTAATGTATTACTGAATTTAGTTTGCCAATTTTTTTGTGATGTTTTTATGGTTTCAGAACAGGATAGGTGTACTCCTAAAATGAGATTGGGAGCCTTTCCTCCTCTTCATTTTTTAGTTTAAAATATTTTTATTTTAGTTTGAGAAGAATAGTTGTTAATTCTTTGAATGTTTGGTAAAGTACACCTTTGATACCACTTGGTTCAGGACTTTTGTTTATTGAGAGTGTTTTGCTTTGTTGAGTGTTTTGCTTTGTTTTATTTTGACTTTTGCTTCTGGGTTCCCTCTCACCACAAGCTGCTATCTTGCTCAGTCTCTTGTAGAGAATTATTTAACTCACTGAGATCCCACTGCAAGTCTCCTCTGAAAATTTGCATATCCAGCTCCTGAGTGTAAAGAATAGAAGGCCTTCAGTCTGGGCTGAATATCCAACTAATTCCATGTTAGCAGCCGGTCACCTATTCCACTTATTAATCAAGAATCTGAAGCACATGGCGGTTTAAAGATTAATGCCAACTTCAGTCACAATGCAGAGAGTTAACCTCAAAATGTTTCTGCCAAAATTATTGCTGAAACTGCTATTATTTAGCATAAGTCATTAAAGTTTATATTCACATTATGTTTTTTTATGGTTCTTTATCCATTCATACCAAAAGTCAGTTTACCTATTTAGCACTCAGGAGGGTGTTATCAGATAATTATTTTTATTGACTTTAATTAAAGTACTCTGTGAGATCAATATTTAAAAATCACATCTGAGAATCTTGCAAAAGTGCAGCTAAAGACAGAGTTCATGTTTCTTCACGTGTGTAATATAGCAAATGCATTCAACAAATTTTTAGTTTGCACCTTTTTTATACTGAGA
The DNA here is from genome assembly GCA_004026585.1 of Noctilio leporinus. NCBI lineage: Eukaryota > Metazoa > Chordata > Mammalia > Chiroptera > Noctilionidae > Noctilio > Noctilio leporinus. The sequence goes on along the minus strand of PVIW01014972.1, from coordinate 12,161 downwards.
GTATTGCTGGCTCTAGTTTGACTTTTTTTATCTAGGTTTCAATTATGTATTTACCCACTCCTCACTTAAGTTACCTTTTAAAATAGACAAGCTGTGTTTTAAAAATTATGTTAAGCCATCTTAAATTTTTCTGAATAAAAATACATTATTAGAAAAGTAATCCAGACTGACCCTGAGCCAAACCCTTCAAGAAACAGAAATGCAAGTCCCCAGAAGTCAAAAATGCACCTATCAGAGCTGATGTTCCCCTGGCAACATTACTGCCCTTGATGCTATAAGCTTTCTTATCTGATATTTAGTTGTGGATCTGTCATGTCTCAGAATCCCTGCCTCAACACACATATATTTCCCCAAATCATCCTTATTTAAAAGAGTAACCTAGTGCACATGTGCTATGCTAGCTCACCATTCTTGTGTGTCTCATGCCACCTTTGTTCAATACTCTCTATATACATGTCCCTCTTGTTCAGGTGGCACAGATTCTATGAATTCCCTCTCTAATGCTCCACTGATGTTTTTGGTTCTTGTGGAACCCAACATTAACCTGTCTGGAGATGAGCTCCTATAGTACACTTGATACAGGCAGTAGGATTTCCACAGACTGAAACTATGGAGCAGGGGTCAGCCAGGGCCACTCAGGCTGGACTACTGGTTTGGCCAGCCATGGATATGTGATTTGTGATGGTCACTGTGTTGGAGGCCTGGGTGTCCCTGAAAGATTAATAGGTGGTGGGAGTTACTCTTAAGGTGATAGAGAAGGCCCTATTAAAGCTAAGGGACTCTCTAGAGCCTAAAAGTGCCTGGGCAGCAGACTGTGCCATGGGGTGGTTATTTCTCACTGTTTTGCATAAAGTGGTTCATGAGTCACTGGTATTGGAGGCACAGGTCTAAGAGTTGAAGGAAGACCTATTCCAGGAACAGGAAATGAAGGCTTCCTAGGAGAAAACATGAGTTATTGGAGATAGAAGCAGCTGCCCACAGGGCCATGTTCTGAACCTTCTCCATATGTGGACCAGAGGTATAGCTCATAGATTCCTTGGAGGATGAGTATGATGGTGAGGGGTAGACCTGCTCCTGTTTCAGGCACAACTGATGGATGTCGAAGATCGAAACCAAGCATCCCTGTATTCACCAGGAGCAAGCTCAGCCTCACCTGCAATTAATGGAGCACTCCATCATTCACCCATATTTGCAAGTGTATTTGGTGGATCTGGGGAGCCAGTTTTGGCAAAAGGCATCAGAATCTTTAGCTGCTTGGTTACTCAGATTGCAGGATGTGGGGGTGGATGGCACTTTACTTTCCACCTGGAAATGGGTAAACTTGCATCTATTATCACATACTTGGCCCTGAGGCAGTGGCTGCAAAATGCACATTGGACTCCAGGACTCCAGGTACTTACCCATTCCCTATTAGATTGTATCATGGTGGCTACTCCCATTATGTGGCTGAACCCAGGAGATTTGCCATTTATAACCAGTAGGTGGCAGTCCCTTACTGAATTACAGCAGATATTGCAGGAACTGGAAATAAAGAATGCGATTTATAATTTGAATCCTCCTGGCCTGGATAAAGAAGTGTTCACAATGGGAATGAGGGATTCTATCCTACAAACTGTGCTGTTGTAATTCAGGCAGTCATTAACTATCCTTACCCCTTATGTGTACAATGTCATCAATGTGGTGATCAGAAGAACCAGAGCTGACCTAGGGGAGGAAGAAACTGTCCCTAACATGAAGGTGTATGGGCACTAGGACCTGTAAAGGAAATGAAGGGACTCATTAAAGTCACTAGGACCCAGATGTGGGTTGATTTCCCAGAGGCAGGAGCTGATATAAATTAGGTGGGAAGTCTAACAAGGTGACCTTAGAGCCATGGCAACAGTTGAAACTGGAGCAACAGTTTTGTCTGTTATGAAGGAAAAAAGGAAAACCCAGAACATGTAATGAGAAGTGATTCACACAGCAAGTGTGGGCTGTGAACCTACTGCAAGATTACTTGTTGATATTGTCTAGCAGGGCTGGGGACCCACCCAATGATGGGGATTGGGTTTTCTGGTTTCACTGAGGAAAAGGCTGAGGGATCTGTTTAGTGGAGCCAGGTGGGAACTGGAGGCCACATGTAGAGTTTGCTAGTTATTGGCCCCCTCAAAATGTACAATGGGTACTGGCCTTAGAGGGCACCAGAACAGAATGTCCCCTTTTGCATAGAAACCCCAATTGCTTCCTCAGTGCAGGAGCTATTATGGAAGGATATGGTAATACCACTATACAGGTGAAGCACATGTCCTTTACCTTGTAGATAGGGTGCCTGCTACCCCAAAAATAGGTGGTCTATATCTCCCCAATACCTGAATATATCTTGGAAATTTATATATTGCAAAGATTGTGGCTCACTACTACTTCTGGAGAATTCTGCCTCTGTGTTCAGGTTGTGAAGTCTATTATTCATGCCAAACATCCCCCACTAGTCTTGTCAGAACTACAGCAAATATCCAATACCAAGCAATACTGCTACCATGGAGGTCATCAGGAGATAGGGGATACTATCAAGGAACTGGAGATGGTTCAGATAGTTTATTTAGCACATAGTCCTTATAACGCCCCCTTGTGGCCTGCGAGAACATCTGATGTCACCTGGAGGATGACTATAGATTGCCAGGAATTAAGTAATGTAATACTTCCATTACATGCTATTGTGTCCTCAGTAGCCAATCTATAGGTAAGTTGAGACATAACTGGAACCTATAATTTGCTCTTGATTTGGCTAATGCCTTTTTCTTCATAGACTTAGCAGTTGAGTGTCAAGATCAATTTGCCTTCACCTGGAAAGGCCACCAATGGACTTTTGCCGAATTACCACAGGGATATCTGCTTAGCCCAACACTGTGCCATGGACTTGTGGTGCAGAATTTAACAACGTGTCAAAAGCCCCAAACAGTGCAATTGTATCATTATATTGATGATCTTATGCTAACTTCTGATACTTACAGATTTAAAAATTGCTGTCCTTGCCTTGTTGAAGCATTTGCTGTAGTGAGGATAGGCAGTAAACACAAATGAGATACAAGAACTTGGTTTATCTGTCAAGTACTTGGGGGTTGTTGGGTTGGGTAAGACAAAGGTAGTTCCTGGGGCAGTAACTGATAAGTACAAATGTTTCCAACCTCCACAACAGTCAAGAAGTTACAAGAATTCTTGAGTTCATGGGCTATTGAATGGAAGCATTTATTCCACATTTGGCACAAATTCTGAAACCTTTGTACCACTTGGTGCAGAAAGAAGTCAGATGGGACTAGGAACATGAGCATGAGATGGCTTTTGCTACAGCTAAATGAGCCATAAAAACAGTATAAGCCTTGAGTATTTTGGATCTAACATGACTTTGCAAGTTGGATGCCCATATCACCCCCTAAGGGTATGGTTGGCATCTATGGAAAAAGCAAAAAACAGGTGTGGCAAAAGTTGGTAACAGAGCAGAGGGCAGTACTGAAGGCATTCTCATTCTCAAGTGCCAGAGCAGCTAGAGGATAGAGTAGGGAGCACAAGACATATGTAGGTCCCAGCGAATTGGAGCAGTAAGAATCTAGACTCAGGGGTGCACAACCCAGAGGCTGCAGAGACCTACCTACAGGAGAGCAAGTGAGACAGGAGGCCAGCAGGCCAAGGTTGGCACTAGGCAGTGGTGGCTCTGCCCATAAAAGCAGCTCTAACTGAAGACAGCTTCAAGCTCCCTGGTGAATAGAATTCTGAGCAGAGAAGTGTGGACAGTGAGTGCAAACTCCAGAGGGAATGAGAAATTGAACTCCTGAAAGGGAGGGACTGTGTGTGAGCCAAGCTCTGGAGGCTGAGAGAGAGGAAGCACGTCCCAGGGTCAGAGGTAGAGGAGGAGAGGCCTGCAGGAGCAGGGGAGCAGGGAAGTGCACCTGCCAGGGCAGTGAGAGGGCTGCAAATTGTGCTGCTGTGCCACCAGGGGAGAAGGCAGCACAGAGCCCCAGTGAAAAGGGAAGCCCAGTCCCACACACCAACACTGTTGCACAGGCTCCCACAAAAACTCAAAACTGCACCAGGAATTTGCTGCTGCTGCAACTGGCACACCCATTGCAGGCTACAAAACTCTCCTGGAAGAGCTGGAAGGGGAAGCATAACCTTCACCCAGACTGTGCTGCAGGCCCCCTGGGGAGAAAGGCACACATCACAGAGGCAACAGTGAAAACCTCCTCAAAGAGTTGGACTGCAAAGAGGGCCAGCCATTGCCCACAAACAACCTGCAGGGCTCCTGGGGAGCCGGCACTCTTTGCAGACAGGGGCTACCTCCTCCAAGAGCTGCAAGAGGAGAGCCAGGCATCACAGGAGCAAATGAAGTTGCACGCCACCCCCTCCATTGGAGCCAAGTGTCCATCTCAAGCAGAAACCTCCTTGAGAAGCCAGAGCGGGAGGGCCATCCATCTACACCACATAAGCACCTTGCAGGTCTTTAAATAGAACTAGTGAGAGAAGGAAGGGCCTCAAAACACCAGCAGATTAGAAACTCAGCTAAGCTACTGGAGGCTCAGCTTACCTGGGGGTTGGCAATCCAAATCAGCCCTGATTGTGACAGCCATAGGCCCTGCCACACCAAGACAATAGACTGCAAAGACTTGATCAAGAAAAAGAGGCAGACTCTGGAAATGTATCGCTGCTATTCTCAAGGATGTGAGTTACACCTAGAGATACATGTACTATTAATCTCTAACATACCCTTTTCAAAAGTTACTTCCAACTCTCACAATTAGTGCATTTTAAGTAAATACTGTTTATATCCAATATTTTTACTCCTCCTTTATCTCAATCCACCTAAATACCCAAGATCCTCCTCCTATTCTTGTTTAAAAGTCTATTCACTCTCCTGCTACAATACATTCCCAGTCCTCAATCTAAGTATTGCTCTCCACCTCAGCCACTTAAACTAAACCCTTTCTTTTTCTTTTGTGGGAGCAGTACTAGGGACTGCACATTCTTTTTTTTTTCTGCTAAAAGCAAACAGTTCCTGGCTCCACCTGGACCAATCAGGTCTCATTAAAGGTGAACAGGGAAGTAGATGTGACAACTATATATATATATGTGTGTGTGTGTGTGTGTGTGTGTGTGTGTTTATACTGTTCACTCGCCCTTGAGGCATCCTGATTCTCTCTCTCTCCCCATTTCTATATAAGAGATAAGTTGGCTTTCTCTCTCTTATCCTTACTATCTTTGCTACTTCTCAGCACCCTTCAAAATTATCTATACTTTAGTCAACTTAATCATTATTCCCCTCATACAACAGTATTATTATCTACATCCCTATTAAGACTGGCTCAGTTGCAGCTGAGGGTGTGATTAAAAGTGGAGGTTACCTTGGAGGATATGGGTATATAGCTAGGTCCATAGTCAGTGGAAAGGGGGATTAAAGGAGAAAGATATCTCTGAAGGTGTGGTTATTTTCCGTGGACTGTGATTCTGTTTTAGGATCAGCTCAAAAACAGTGTATGAGAAAGGATAGGAGTGTCTCTCAATCAGCCAACTGGAAGGAAAGGAGCAACATATACAACCAAACCAAAATACAACCAGACAGTCCAAGTTAATGACATAAAGGCCACCCAAAGAGCAACAAGTGGAGGAAATCTAGGAGACTGCAATACTGAGCCCTGCAAATCTACTAACACAGAAGGGTGCTCCACAAAGGCAGGGAAGCAAAGCAGATTAATCCAAGACAAACAAAAAGCAACAATAGACACCCAAAATGAGCAAAAAAGTTGAATCAGTCCATTACCAAAAAGAAAGGAAGAATTCCCAGAAAGATCACTAAATTAAACAGAGGCAAACAAACTATCAGATATGTAATTCAAAAGAATGATGATAGAGAAGCTCAAGGAGCTCATCCAGCCAAAGAAAACTATAAACAACTCCAGGGGAACTATAAAGAACTCTAGGAAAGCTGCAAGGAACTTACTGAGAGCTACCCCAGCATTAAAAAGGACTTAGAAACTATTAGTAAGAGCCAGGAGGAAAGAATACAATTTCTGAATTGAAGAATACAGTAGAAGGAATCAACAGTAGGTTAGAGGAAGCAGAGGATTGGATCAGCGAGTTGGAGGACAATGTAGAAAAATATTTCAAGACAGTGAACAGAATGAAAAAAGGCTAAACAAGAATGACTAGGTTTTATAGAGATGCAGGAAAACATGAAAAAAAATCATATGAATATTATGAGGATACCAGGAGAAGATTAACAAGAAATGGAAAACCTGTTTAAAAAGGTAAGGATAGAAAATTTTCCTAACATGATGGGTGAAAATGTTACTCATGTTCAGGAAGTACAGAGGGTCCCAATGAAGATGAACCTAAATAGATCCACTCCAAGACACATTATAATTAAAATGGCAAATTACAAAGACAAAGAGAGAATCCTAAAAGCATCAGGTGGAAAGAGCAAATAACATATAAGGCAGCTCAGATAAAGTTATCAAATGATTATTCAACAGAAATAATACAAGCCAGAAGGGAATGGCATATTTCAAGCAATAAAAAACAAAGGCCTACAATGAAGAGTACTCTACCCAGCAAGATTCTCATTCAAAAATGGAAGGTTAAATGAGGCGTTTCCCAGAAAAAAGAAGACTAAAATAATACATCTCTACCAAACCAGCATTGTAAGACATGCTAAAGGGTCTGCTTTAAAAAAAAGAAAATGAAACAGACAGAGACAGAGAGGAACACAGGTACAAAGTGAAAAAATGTCAATAAGTAAGTACCAATCAATAATAACCTTAAAAGTAAATGGATTAAATGTACCAATCAAAAGACATAGGGCAGCTGATTGCATAAGAAAACATGACCCACATATATGGTGTGTTCAAGAGACCCACCTCAGAACTAAAGATCAACACAGATTGAAACTGAAGGGATGGGAAAATATTTATCAAGCAAATAGACATGAAACAAGGCTGGAATAGCAATACTTATTTCAGACAAAATAGACTTTATGATGAAGGCCATAAAAGGAGATAAAGAACAATATTTCATCATACCTAAGGGAACAATCCATCAAGAAGATAGAACTCTGATAAACATATATGCACCCAACGTAGGAGCTCTGAAATACATAAGGAAAATCTTGGAGGACAGCAACACGCTAATAGTAGGGAATTTTAATACCCCATTATCAACAATGGATAGATCTTCTAAACAAAAAATCACCAAGGATTTTGTGGCATTGAACAACACTCTAGAGGAAATTGACCTAACTGATATATACAGAACCTTTCACCCCAAAGAAGCAAAATACATTCTTGTCAAATGCACATGGAACATTCTCTAAGATATACCACATGGTAAGTCACAAGACAAGCCTTCACAAATACGGGAAAATTGAAATCATACCAAGCATCTTCTCAGATCACAATGGATTGAAACTAGAAAACAATCTCAAGGGAAAAAACCAAAAACACTCTAACTCATGGAGACTGAATAACAGGTTTTTAAGTAATGAATGGGTAAACAATGAAATCAAAGATGAAATCAAAAAGTTTCTGGAAACAAATGACAACGAATACACAACAGCCCAAAACCTATGGGACACAGCAAAGGAAGTTCTCAGAGGGAAATTTGTAGCAATACAGCCCTACCTAAAAAGGATAGAGGAGGCTTATATAAATATAAAACTGAAAGAACTAGAGGAGCAATAACATAGAAAGACCAGAGCATGTAGAAGGAAGGAAATCATAAAGATCAGAACATAATTAAATAATTTAGAGACTCAAACTACAATTTGAAGAATCAACAAATCCAGGAGTTGGCTCTTTGAAAAAAATAAACAAAATTTAGAAGCCTTTAACCAGACTCATCAAGAAAAAGGGAGAGAGGATCCAAATAAACAAAATCAGAAATGACAGAGGAGCAATCACAACTGATACTTCATAAATAAAAAGGAATGTAAGAAATTACTACAGGTAAGGAAGGAGAGCAGTTTAGACAAGAACCTAGTATAAAGGAACCATGGACATGGACAACAGGTAGGATAGACTTTGGGGGGAATGGGTGGGTGGGGAGGGGGACAGAGGGAGTAAAAAGGGAATGGATGTAATACAACAACAATAAAGTTTAAAAAGAAAAAAGAAAGAAATTACTACAAAAAACTATATGACAAGAAATTTGACAACCTGGGTGAAATGAACAAATATATGGAAATGTATAATCTACTAAAACTGAATTCAGAAGAAGCAGAAATACTGAATAGTCTAGTAACAACTAGTGAAATTGAAGAAATAATAAAAAATCTCCCAAAGCACAAGAGCCCTGGATCAGATGGCTACACAGGTGAATTCTACAAAACATTTAGAGAAGAAGGAACTCCTATTCTTCTCAACTTATCCAAAAAATCCAAGAAGAGGGAAGACTTCCAAACTCTTTCTATGAGGCTAATGTTATTCTAATGCCAAAATTAGGTCAAGACACAACCAAGAACGAAAACTTTAGGCCAATAACTCTGATGAACATAGAGGCTAAGATTCTCAACAAAATATTGGCCAACTCTATCCAGTAATACATTGAAAAGATCATATACCACAACCAAGTAAATTTTATCCTAGGGATGCAAGGATGGTACAACATTGGCAAATCAATAAATGTAATACACCACATCAACAAAATGAGACAAAAACATATGATTATATCAATAAATGCTGAAAAAGCATTTGATAAAGTACAGCAACCATTTATGATCAAAACACTCAGCAAAATGTGAATAGAGGGAACATGCCTCAACTTCATAAAGGCCATATATGAGGAACCTGAAGCCAACATCATACTCAATGAGAAAAAACTAAAAGCTTTCCCCCTAAGATTAGGAACAAGAAAAGGCTGTCCACTTTCTCCACTTCTGTTCAACATCATTTTGGAAATTATATCCAGGCTATCAGAGAAGAAAAAGAAATCAAAGTTATCAAAATTGGAAATGACGAAGTCAAACTGTCATTATTTGCAAATGATATGATACTGTACATACATAACTCCATAGGCTTCACCAAGAACTTACCCAATCTAATAAGCAAATTTAGTAAAATATCTGAATATAAAGTCAATACCCAGAAATCAAAAGCATTTTTGTATATCAATAATGAAGCATCAGAGGTAAAAGCTAGAAAACAAGTCCCATTTACCATAGCAACAAGAAAAATAAAGTACTTAGGAATAAACTTAACCAAGGAGGTGAAAGATCTGTACTCAGAAAACTACAGAACATTAAAGAATGAAATTAAGAAAGATACAAATAAATGGAAGCATATACCATGTTCATGGATGGGAATAATTAACGTCATTAAAATATCCATACTACCCAAAGCAAACTATAGATTCAATGCAATCCTAATTAAAAAACCAATGACTGACTTCACAGAAATAGAAAAAATACTTCAAAAATTTATATGGAGGAGGGAACATGGCGACAGAGTAGAGAGCAGTGCTGATGGTGTTCTCGAGTACCAAAGCAGCTAGAGGACAGGATAAGGAGCGTGAGACGTCTTCAGGACCCTAGGGATTGGAACGGGCAGCATCTGGACACAGGGGAGCGGAGCCCAGAGGCAGAGGAGGCCAGCAGGACAGTAGGTGAGGCGTTCCTGACCAAACAGATGGCGGGCCGAGGTCGGCTCTGGGCAGGGGCGGCTCTGCCCAGAGGGGCGCGTTTGACTGGGGCCAGTTCTGGGCTGGCTGGTGACTGGAAGTCTCAACAGAGAAGTGTGGGTAGCAAGGGCGAACACCATAGGGAACCCGGAATTGAACTCTTGCAGGGGAGGGACTGTGAGAAACTCACCCCGGCATCAGGGAGAGGAGGCTCCGCGCGGGGTTAGAGGCAGAGGAGAAGAGTCCTGTGGGAAGCCGGAGCGAGGGAACAGGAAGTGCACTGGCGGGGAGGCGAGAGGGCCGAAAACAGAGCTGCTGGGCCACCGGGGAAACAGCAGCTAGAAGCCCCTGCGAGGGGGGAGGCCCAGCCCTGCACAACCACACAGGCCCCCAGGCTCCACAGGAAACTCCAAGCAGCGGGGAAACTCCAAGCAGCAAGCCCGCGAGCCGGGAACTAGTGGCGGGGGTAACTGACCCACCATTGCTGGAAACAAAGGCCGCACCGCCCACACCTGGGAGGGGCTCATCACAGAGGCTGTGTTAAGGACTCCGTGGAGAGCTGGTTGGCTTGGAGGAGTGGTGCCCACCCTGGAAGGGTGGGACAGTGTAGGCGGACTCCCAACAGTGTTGACTGACAGGCCCGGCCTCCTCCTGGAACTGCGGGGGTGGGGCCAGTTGTCACAGGGACCAGCGAAAGTTGCGGGCTGCCCTGCAGAAGTGCTGGGGGCATGTCCTGGGCAGGAACCTCTGCCAGGAGTGGGAGGGGGCTGCCTGCAGGCTCCAGAACACCAGCAGCCCTAAAACCCAACCAGGCTGCTGAAGGCCCAGCCTACCTGGGGGCGGGCACTCAGAATCAGCCCTAATGTGACAATCAGAGGCCCTGCCACACACCAAGACTGGCTAGAATATAGACTATAGACTGTAAAGTCCTGACCAAGAAAAAGAGGCAGCATCAGGAAAGGGATTGCTGCCAATCTCAAGCACCTGAATTATACCGAGAGCAATATGAACTATTAAGCCCCAACATATCCTTTGCAAAAGGTACTCCTCACATATTCTTAACCCCCCCATACCTCAATCCATCTAAATACCCAAGACCCTCCCCTACTCTCGAATTAAAGTCTATTCACTCTGTGGCTATAACACATTCCCAGTCCTCAATCTAAGTATTCCTCCCTTCCCCAGCCTTCCTAAACCCATTCTTTATTCTTTTCTTCCTTCCTCTTTTTTTTTTTTTTTTTTTTTTAATTTTTCTTTTCCTTTTCTTCCTGGTAAAGCCTACAGGTTCTGGCTCCACCTGGACCAATCAGAAATCATAAAGGGGGAACACACAGCTAAAATGTTTCTTTATTAATATTGATTTATCTTTGTCTTGTGACTTTCACCCCTCATCCATTTTTTTCCCTCCTTCCTTCCTTTCTTTCTTTCTTTCTTCCTTTCTTCCTTCCTTTCTTTCTTTCTTTCTTCCTTCCTTTCTTTCTCTTTCTTTCTTTCTTTCTTTCTTTCTTTCATTCTTTCTTTCTTTCTTTCTTTCTTTCTTTCTTTCTTTCTTTCATTCTTTCTTTCTTTCTTCCCTTCTCCTTTCTTTTCTCCCTGATAAAACCCACTGGTCCTAGCTCCACCGGGACCAAACAGAGACCATAAAGGGTGAACAGAAACCTAAACCTTTTCTTTATAAATATAGATTCCCCTTTCTCTTGGGACTTTCTCCTTTTTCTTTTTTTTCTTTTCCTCTGCTAAAAGCCCTCAGGTCCAGGCTCCATCTGGACCAGTGAGGGATTATTAAGGGTGAACAGCCATCTAAACCCTTTCTTCTTATTATTATTATCATTTTTGTTTCTTTTTTCCTTTTGCAAATTTTTTTTGTTTGTTTGTTTTTGTTTGTTTGTTTGGTTGGTTGGTTGGTTTGGTTTGGTATTTTGTTTTTGTTTTTTGTGTATGTTTTTGTTTTTTGTTTTTGTTTTTGTTTCTGCTAAAAGCCCACAGGCCCAGAATACAACCAGACAGCCCAAATAAAGGACACACCAAGAACAGCAAGTGGAGAAAATCTGGGAGACGGCAACATTGAACTCCACAAATATTCTATCACAGAAGGGTGCTCAACTAAGGCAAGGAAGCAAAGCAGGTTAACCCAAGGAAAGAACAAAAATAAATACATAAAGAGTAAGCAAGAACAGACACCCAAAATGGGGAAACAGAGAATCAGTCCATCACCAAAAGGAAAGGAAGAATCCCCAGAAAGAACACAAAATGAAACAGAGGCACCTGGAATATCAGATCAGGAATTCAAAGGAATGATGATAGAGAAGCTCAGTGAGCTCAGCCACATCAAAGAAAACTGTAAACAACTCCAGGAAAACTACAAACAACTCCGGGGAAATTACAAAGAACTCCAGGGAAACTACAAAGGACTCTAGGGGAATTACAAAGAACTCCAGGGACATTACAAAGAACTCCAGGGAAGTTACAAGGAACTTACTGAGAACTACAACAGCATGAAAAAGGACATGGAAACTATCAATAAG
>PVIW01014971.1:0-21358 GCA_004026585.1 Noctilio leporinus | reverse complement strand
TTAGTTAAGTTGATTCCTAGGTACTTTATTTTTCTTGTTGCTATGGTAAATGGGATTTGTTTTTTCGCTTCTATTTCTGTTGTTTCATTATTGGTATACAAAAATGCTTTTGATTTCTGGATATTGACTTTATACCCAGCTATTTTGCTAAATTTGCTTATTAGGTCAAGTAAGTTTTTGGTGGAGCCCATCGGGTTTTCACTATCGTATCATCTGCAAATAATGACAGTTTGTCTTCCTCCTTTCCAACTTGGATACCTTTGATTCCTTTTTCTTCTCTGATGGCTATAGCTAGAACGTCCAAGACAATGTTGAATAGAAGTGGAGAAAGTGAACAGCCTTGTCTCATTACTGATCTTAGGGGGAAAGCTTTCAGTTTTTGTCCAGTAAGTATGATGTTGGCTTCAGGTTTCTCATAGATGGCCTTTATGATGTTGAGGTATGCTCCCTCTATTCCCATTTTGCTGAGGGTTTTTATCATAAATGGTTGCTGCACTTTATCAAATGCTTTTTCAGCATCTATTGATATGATCATATGGTTTTTATCTTTCAATTTGTTGATGCGGTGTATTACATTGATTGATTTACAAATGTTGTACCATCCTTGCATCCCTGGGATGAAACCCACTTGATCATGGTGTATGATCTTTGTAAGATACTGCTGAATCTGATTGGCCAATATTTTGTTGAGAATTTTAGCATCTATGTTCATCAGAGATATTGGCCTGTAGCTTTCTTTCTTAGTTGTGTCTTGCCCTGGTTTTGAGATTAGAATAATATTGGCCTCATGGAAAGAGTTTGGGAGTCTTCCTTCTTCCCGTATTTTTTGGCATAGTTTGAGGAGGATAGGAGTTAGTTCTTCTTTGAATGTTTGGTAAAATTCACCTGTGTAGCCATCTGGTCCAGGGCTTTTGTGCTTTGGGAGATTTTCGATTACTCCTTTAATGTCACTAGTTGTTATTGGCCTATTCAAGCTTTCTGCTTCTTCTGGGTTCAGTTTTGGTAGATTATACCTTTCCAGAAATGTGTCCATTTCATCCAGGTTGTCATATTTTTTGTCATGTAGTTGTCTGTAGTAATTGCTTACAATCTTTTGTATTTCTGAAGTATCACTTGTGTTTTCTCCTCTGTCAGTTCTGATTCTGTTTATTTGGATCCTCTCTCTCTCTTTCTTGATGAGTCTGGATAAGGGCTTGTCAATTTTGTTTAGTTTTTCAACGAAACAGCTCCTGGACCTGTTGATTCTTCGAATTGTAGTTTGAATCTCTGAGTTATTTAGTTCTGCTCTGATCTTGATGATTTCCTTCCTCCTACTTGCTCTGGGCTTTGTTTGTTGTTGCTCCTCTAGTTCTTGCAGCTTTGTGGTTAGGTTGTTTTTATAAACTTCTTGTGACCTTTATTGGAAGGCCTGTGTTGCTATAATTTCCCCCTGAGAACTGCCTTTGCTGTATCCCATAGGTTTTGGGCTGTTGTGTGTTCATTGTCATTTGTTTCCAGGAACGTTTTGATTTCATATTTAATCTCATTGTTAACCCCTTCTTTGCTTAAAAGCATGTTATTCAGTCTCTATGAGTTAGATTATTTTTGGTTTTTTCCCTTGAGATTGGTTTCTAGTTTCAAGCCATTGTGATCCGAGAAGATACTTTGTATGATTTCAATTTTCCTGTATTTGTGGAGGCTTGTCTTGTGACATACCATGTGGTCTATCTTGGAGAATGATCCATGTGCATTTGAGAAGAATGTATATATCTTGCTTCTTTGGGGTAAAAGACTCTGTATACATCAGTTAGGTCCATTTCCTCTAGAGTGTTGTTCAATGCCACAACATCTTTGGGGAATTTTTGTTTGAAAGATCTGTCCATTGTTGATAGTGGGGTATTAAAATCCCCTATTATTAGTGTGTTGCTGTCTATGTCTTTCTTAAAATCTTCCCAGATTTTCCTTATATATTTCGGAACTCCTATGTTGGGTGCATGTATGTTTATCAGATTTATTTCTTCTTGATGGATTGTTCCCTTAAGTATTATGAAATGTCCATCTTTGTCCCTTTTTATGTCCTTCATTGTAAAGTCTATTTTGTCTGAAATCAGTATTTCTACTCCAGTTTTTTTTTTCATGTCCATTTGCTTGATATATATTTTTCCATCCCTTCACTCTCAATCTGTGTCGATCTTTTGTTCTGAGGTGGGTCTCTTGAAAACAGCATATATGTGATGTGGGTCCTGTTGTGTTACCCATTTGGCTACCCTATGTTTTGATTGGTGCATTTAATCCATTTACATTTAAGGTGATTATTGATTGATACTTATTTATTGCCATTTTCTCCCTTTGTGTCTGTATTCCTCTTTGGCTTTCTCTGTTTCTTCATTTTATTTATTTATTTTTAAAGCAGACCCTTTAGCATTTCTTGCAATGCTGGTTTGGTAGAGATGTATTCTTTTAGTCTTTTTTTTTTTTTTTGTCTGAGAAGCTCCTTATTTCTCCTTCTATCTTGAATGAGAGCCTTGCTGGGTAGAGTATTCTTGGTTCCAGGCCTTTGTTTACCATTACTCGAAATACTTTTTGCCATTCCCTTCTGGCTTGAATTGTTTCTGTTGAATAATCATTGGATAGCCTTATTGGAGCCCCTTTATATGTTACTTGTTGTTTCTCTCTTGATGCTTTAGGATTCTCTCTTTGTCTTTGAAATTAGCCATTTTAATAATAATGTGCCTTGGTGTTGGTCTGTTTGGGTTGGTCTTCATTGGGACCTTCTGTGCTTCCTGAACTTGAGTAATCTTTTCACTCATCATGTTAGGGAAATTTTCTATCATGACTTTTTTGAACAGATTTTCCATTCCTTGTTTCTCTTCTCCTTCTGGTATCCCTATGACACAGATGTTGTTACGTTTCATGTTGTCCTGTAGCTCTCTTAAACCGTCTTCAATCTTGTTCAGCCTTTTTTGAATCTCTTATACTGTCTTGGAGTATTTGTCTACATTATCCTCCAACTCGCTGATCCAGTCCTCTGCTTCCTCTAGCCCACTGTTGATTCCTTCTACTGTATTCTTCAATTCAGAAATTGTATTCTTCATTTCCTCCTGGCACTTATTGATAATTTCTATGTCCTTTTTGATGCTGTTGTAGATCCCAGTAAGTTCCTTGTAACTTCCCTTGAGTTTTTTGTAGTTCTCCTGGAGTTGTTTATAGTTTTCTTTGATGTGGCTGAGCTCATTGAGCTTCTCTGTCATCATTGTTTTGAATTCCTTATCTGATATTTAGGGTGCCTCTGTTTCATTTTGTGGTCTTCCTGGGGATTCTTCCTTTCCTTTTGGTGATGGACTGATTCTTTTTTCCCCCATTTTGGGTGTCTGTTGTTGCTTGCTTTTCATTTTTTGTTTTTTCCTTTGATGAACCTGCTTTGTTTACTTGCCTTAGTTGAGCACCCTTCTGTGTTAGATTTGTGGAGTTCAATGTTGCAGTCTCCCAGATTTTCTCCACTTGTTGTTCTTGGTGTGTTCTTTATTTGGGCTGTCTGGTTGTATTCTGGACCTGTGGGCTGCTCTCCTGCAGGTCTCCGCTGCCTCTGGGCTGTGCTCCCCTGTGTCCAGATGCTGACCAGTCCAATTCTTAGGGACCTGAAGAAATCTCGTGCTCCCTATCCTGTCCTCCAGCTGCTCTGGTACTCGAGAGCATCATCAGCACTGCTCTCTACTCTGTCGACATTTTGATCCTCCCTTGTGTTTTCTTAAAGCTTTCTATTTATACAAAACTTCCTTCATAGTGGGGCTTATTTAGTTCTCACCTAAATATTCAAGAAAGGCGGACAAAAAACTAAGGTCCTAGACAACGAAGGGATTTGGCCAATGTCAAGATGCTTTCATATGGCCAAAACAGGACTCAACATATTGATGTTTTTATCCCCAAAACATGTTCTTTTTGTCATGTTCTTTCTTTGATACCAAAGCTTCCTTTGTAAATAGTAATTGATGAAATTTATGTTCTGCTCATAAATAGCTGTGCAGGGCAGTTCATGGATGCCAAGTGTTCACAGCCAAGGGTGAAGTTCAACATATGCATCATGATGTTAATATTAATGAGAACTTCCACATTTCACAAAATATAGACACATTGTGGATGGGGATGTTAAAAACTAGACATACAGACTATTAGGAGAAAAAAGTATTTGCTTAAGTCAAACCCATTTTGAATAGTGCTCAGCATCTTA
Organism: Noctilio leporinus; assembly: GCA_004026585.1. Taxonomy (NCBI): domain Eukaryota; kingdom Metazoa; phylum Chordata; class Mammalia; order Chiroptera; family Noctilionidae; genus Noctilio; species Noctilio leporinus. The sequence goes on along the minus strand of PVIW01014971.1, from coordinate 17,151 downwards.
GGTCTGTGTGAACAAAGCCATCTCTGGAGGGTGTGAGTATTGTGTACAGACAGAGGTGTGCAGGGATAATGCCAGCTCCGGGGTCACAGCAGTCTCAGGTACAGTAGTGAATAGCGTCTCTGATCAACTGAGTCTCCTATTCTTTCAGGACCCTCCACCACAGAAAATAGTCAGCATTATTAATCTGCAAAGTAATTCATCTTGCCAAGTCCTTCTACATTATTTTAGCAGGTGGCCTTGTGAGGAGTCAGCTAAAATCATGCCTGTTCAGCACCAGGCAGCATTTCAACCACCAAAGCTTCAGAATAAGCAGTAAGCATTTGGGAGTAGAACATTTTAATGTTCAAAAATCCTAAATGAGCTAGTTTTTTTCAAAGGGTTCGATGGGTAAATCATTTGAAAAGCACAGCACTTCGGTTAGTTTTGCCTTCTGAGCCACAGTGCAGTAAGACCTACGTCCTCGGGCCTCCTGTTGACACCCACCCACATCCTTCGAGCAGGGGCTGTCACAGAATGATGACCTTTGCAGCCTTTGAGGTTTGCTTCCTGTCTCACGGGAGAAATGTGTACTTTGGGAAGGTAATTCTTTAAAAATTATTTAAAATTTGAGATACAGCCTTTTATTTTGCATTTGCTGAAGGTTTTCTTTGTCTTTGTTTTTTTGAAGAAAATAGTTCAGGTAGAACTATAGCCTCAAACTCCTATCTTAAGTTCCTTCCCTGTTTCTCTCTCCCAGGAAAACTGACCTTCATAATTGGGTGTGAATTTTTCCTGCATGGGTTTTATCCTTTCTCTGCATGTGTGTGCATGCAAAGAAATATATAGTTCTGGTTCTTGTGGTTAAAATTTGGATACACTCTGCATAGGCAACTTGCTTTTTTAACAGAAGAAATCTTCATTTTAAGCTTTATCAACACAAGAATTTAACCATTTTTACTATCTTATGATATGAACATTACATGAATATGAAATTTTATTTTTCCTGTCTCCTTTGATGGACATGAGTTTGTTTTAAAATTTTTACTGTTAGTAAAACTAATGCAATAAGATTCCTGATGGAAAACTCCATGGACCCATGTGGAAATACCTTGGAGGCCACTATTTTTCAAGTTCTCTATCATGCATTAATGGGTCATGATATCAATTTACAGTTTTGACCCCCACATTAAAAATAATAGTAAAGATTACTTATAAACTGTATATAAATAATATCAAAATTTGTTGCACATTATAAGGGTAAGTTTTGTTAACTGTTATCTTTTAGATTGATGTGTACCTCTATAGGTGCACTGAGACATGACATCAAACATATTTTCTTACTGAGGGCCATAGTAAAATGAGGTTGAAAGCCACTGCTCTAAGGCATGTCCCACTGCTGGGCCACTGAGCATGTACACCTTCAACTTCACTGATTGTTGCCAAATAGCTCTTGAAAGTGACTGTACTTATTTGCAGCGTTCTTTCCTGTTTTACCACATTATAGCCCTGGGCGTTTATGACAAGTTTCTGGTTGTCATCTTTGTTTCCTTTTCCTGATTCCTAGTGAGACTAAGAACAGGTCATTTCTAAGCATTGGAAATGAAGCTTTCCCGGTTTATTTTTTTTTAAATTTTAAATATTTTATATTTAATATATATACATATATTAAGACATATACGTATGTCTTAATATGTAAGACATACATATACGTATGTCTTAATTTTTTCCCCTTTGCCCTCCTCCTCCCATCCAGCCAAATGGAAAAGTAGAAGCTGGGGTCTTCACTAGTTGGGTAGGGAAGAAGGAATATCTAGTATTTTTATATCTGATGTTAAGGACTTAGCCACAGAAAGGGGCTAGAATTACTGTGCTTCCTACTCTGTCTCATGTGGTGTTTCATTAAAACTGTGTTTTTTAAAACATGGGTCTGCATTTTAAAAACAAAATCAAGAGATTTCAAAAAATTAATTTTTTAAAGTATTTTCACTTCCTCTTGGAAAACGAACAGAAAAGCCACAGAAAGGGGCTAGAATTACTGTGCTTTCTATTGTGTCTCTCATGTGGTGGGAATGACATTGGTAAGAGCAACGAGTGGTCACACTGGGGCAAAGCGTGAAGACAGATGCCTCCAGCAGCCTGCAGTTTATGGGAGTACAGCATGTTGGGTGTAATGTATTTGCACATTTAACACGTAGGACACATACTCATTAAAAGAATTATTCTCCCTCCCAGTTTTGTAGAGTCAGCTGCCCCCTTTGTCTTTTATTTTCTCCTTAGAGAACTAATGGGGAAGGTTCAGCAAGGGCAGGCAGTGGGTTTCCAGACTGAGAGAAGAGGGACAGTGCTAAGTCCTGGAGAGGATGTGTCTGACTTAAAGGGACAACTGCAACTCTGCTCTGAGGTTTTTGGTTTTGTGGGAATATGAATCCAAAGTTGGTAGATATTTTCATGTGTTTTCCAAGAGAAAGTGAAAATACTTTAAAAAATTAATTTTTTGAAATCTCTTGATTTTATTTTTAAAATGTAGACCCATGTTTTAAAAAACACAGTTTTAATGAAACAAAACATATCCTAATTCAGTCTGTGGGATACTTGTGATTTTGTGTTAGGAGAACAAAATTGTGCAATGGCTTAAATGTATTTTATTTTATTTTATTTTTATTTATTTTTTAAAAGATTTTATTCATGATTTTTAGAGAGAAGGGCAGGGAGGGAGGAGGAAGAAAGGGAGAGAAGCATCAATGTATGGTTGCCTTTCACTTGCTTCCAGCTGGGGACCTGGCTGGAGACCTGCCTTGCAACTTGGTTATGTGCCCTGGCTGGGAATTGAACCAGTGACCCTTGGGTTCACAGGCTGGCGCCAATCCACGGAGCCATACCAGCCAGAGCTAAATTTTAAGTCACCAAACAAAGGTTGATTCCTGGTGACCTAATTTGTCATTTTATTTGTTTCCTCTTAAGCCTATAAATGGGTGTTGGAAGGACTCTGAAACACTGAATTACATTTGTTTTCTCTGTGTCCTTAGCAGCTCACATATTATATTATTATATAGTGGGTTTATAATAACTATTTGTTACATAGTGGGTTTATAATAAATGTTTGTCGAATGAATAAATGAATGATGAAAACATACAGCCCCCATATTCCTTTAGACCTGATAGTCTTCAAATTAAAAATGTAGTTCCTGTTGTTCAGTTTGTGTTTTCTCAGGACTAATAGCAAAAGGCAAATTCTGTTGCACAAGCCTCTCCACATGTCACATCCAGACACTTGTACTGTTCACCAAAAGCCACAGCTAATTCATGATTTATAAAGACAGCTCAGCACATTAATAGATTAGATAGTCAGGAGAATGGATAATAAATGGCAAAGCTATGTTTACAAAGAAAATATGCATAGCTCTTGGAAAATCACATAATGGGGGTTGGCCCATCTGGAACCCTTGCTTTCCTAGGGGAAATGAGAGGACTGAGTGATAATCCTCCAGCTGTAAAAGAAGAAAATGAAGTTCCATAGAGGGCATTTGCTCAAGCCCAGGAAATTGCAGTGCTGAGGAATTTCTGCACTTAACTCAGTAGGCAACACAATTGGATTGGTGGCAGCAGGAGATTATTGAAATCGTTTGCGTTGAGTGGGTTGGAATTTCAGCCACAGCCCTTTCCAACCCTAGTGGTCAGTGGTCAGAGCTGTTAAGGCATAACATTTATTTGAAGTGTTTTGATTCTAAGAAGTAATTTAAAGCCCTCCTTAGTAGTTCTCATTCCTCCCCAGTCTCTAGCCCCCGAACCTGAGGCCCTGATCCTCCTCACATGGCCATCTCTGACCACTCTTCCTCTTGATTTGCTTCCCTCCTGGACTGGGCCGCAGAAGCTCACACATGGCCCACAGTCCTTTCTGTCCTCTCCTGGTTTCTCTTTTGACAAAGCACGGTGGCTTCTTCAGGCAGTTTTCCTGGTCGGGGTTCCCAGCCCCATGTCTAGGGTCATGGCCTCTATCCCTTCCAACTGCCTTTACACTGTAGGGTAACTTCGGAAGACCATGGTGACAGCTAGGTCAATCCACCTAGCAATCTCCTTAATCCTTTTATTTTTTAAACGTAATTTAAAAAATATAATTAGGGAGAAGTCTTCTTTTATTGTTGATACTGTTACAGCTATTCCCATTTTTCTTCCCTGTGCCCACCTGCACCCAGCCCCCAATCCCTTCCCCTGGCTTCATCACACTGTTGCCTGTGTCCATGGGCCATGCATGTATGTTCTTTGGCCAATATCTTCACTTTATTTTGTCCGGTTCCCCACGCCCACTTCCCCTCTGAGATCTCCCAGTCCTCAATCCTTATGTTGCTTCCTGACACCATAGTAACATCTATTGGATGCTTTCCGTACACCAGGCACTGTTCCATGTATTTGATAAGTATTATCTCATTAAATCTTTATCACAATCGTGTGGGGAAAATATCATTTTCTTCCGTTTTTGTGATTAGAAAACTAAGGCACATCTTGATCACCTTCTCCATTTTGAAGACTCACCTTCTCTTTTCTTTCCATATCACTTCCTGGCCATGAACATTTCAGTGTCTAGTGTATGTGATTCTAAAGTGCAGGATCCTTCCCTCCAGTGGAAGGGAAGAGAGCTGAGCAATGATTTCACTGTGATGTTGTACAGTGGGAGACTGAAGCAGGCATAGGCAGCTGTGGAAGCTCCCTGTCCCTTCTGAGGTTCAGAGCCGCCTTCCTGGGGAGATGATGGCAGATCTGTCTAGAAGGTTTATGAAGTAAGATAGGAGGGTATTCCATGATGAGGGCACAGCATGGACAAAGAGAGGTACAAAGTGGCCTGATGTTTTCGGAGTACTATAGTAGTTTGATAGTACTAAGTGCATATGACTGCACTGGTGGGTCATTGGAGGGGGCCTTTTATAACAGGCTGATGAACTTGGCCTTCATTGAGTACTTTGGTGGCTGTTGAAGAATTTTGGCTTCGATTGGATATGGACAGAATTCTCATTCAGTACATTGCCATGCATTTTGGAGGATGAATGGTGGGAAAGGGTAAGAATAAACTGAGATCAATTACATGCTATTATGATAGCCCAGGGGAGGGACAATAAGGTACAAATAAGGTCAGTGGAAGTACATATAGAATAGGATGATACATGAGAGAGTGGATATGAGAAACATTTCAAAGTTAAAATCAGCTAGCCATTTTAATAATGGCAAAAGATTGGAAGTAATTTGAATGACTATAGACGAAGGAATAATTAAATGGTGTTACGTATGTATAGTGTGACATATGATTAGCCACTGCAAAGAAAAAGCTTTATATGGACTGGCCTGGCCAGCTTCTAAGATGGTGGGAGGAGAAAGGTGCAGAAACTATTTGCATACTAATCTAATCTTGATTGTAAAAAAAGAGTGTACATAGGCTATTCTAGAAGGAAGTGTAGTTGTTTCTGTGAGGACAGTTAGTTGAGGGACTTGGATTCATGAACACCAGATGGGTCCTTTCATCTTTTGAACTTTGTGCCATGGGTGTAGATGACCTATTCTTAGCAAAGCTCTGGTTATGAATTGGGTCTGAGGGGTGAGGGAGCGGAGGGTGATGACAGCAGGTAAGGAAGCAGTTTCACTGGATGGTTTTGTGGGTGGAGGAAGGGGAGAGATGGTGAGTCAGCTGCATATATTTTTCTCATAGTAGATTTAAAATATTATTGATTGAATCCTGGCTGGTGTGACTCAGTTGGTTGGAGCATCATCATGTAACCAAAAGGTTGCAGGTTTGATTCCTGGTCGAGGCCCATGCCTGGGTTGTGGGTTTGGTCCTGGTCCAGGTGCCAGTGATCTCCGGACTGGGCATGTTTGGGAGCAACCAATCGATGCTTTCCTCTTGTATTAATATTTCTCTCTTTCTCTTCCTCTCTATAAAACAACAATGAAAAAATGTCCTCTGGTGAGGATAGGAAAAAAAAGAAATTCATGATCAAGAAATCTCATTACTGTCTTATTTATTTATTTATCTCTTATTTTTAAAAGATTTTGTTTATTTTTAGAGAGAGCGAAAGGGAGGAAGGCATAGAGGGAGAGAAACATCATTGTATGGTTGCCTTTTACCTGCCTCCAGCTATGGACTTGGCTGGAGACCTGGCTTGCAACCTGGTTATGTGCCCTGGCTGGGAATCAAACCAGCGACCTTTGGGTTCACAGGCTGACACCTAGCCATGAGCCACCAGCCAGGACCACTGTCTCATTTATTTAAAATTGCCCATACTGTTTTAAGGTATTTTAACCCAATTGGTTTTTTATTTAAACCCTTTTGAAGAGAGTAGAGATTTTAGGTTGTGAGATTCCTTTCTCTTCAGGACAGAAGACAGTTACTTGACCTGCTGTTTTAACTACAGGAACAGAACCAGCACACCCCACCCCTTGCCACCTCTTAAGCCCCAGACTTAAATGCAGGAGATGGCCTTTCCCGCTAACTCTCTGCCCTAGCTTATCCTTCCATAGGGTCTGGGAAGGCTGTTGTGAGACCACTAAAAATGTGTCTCTGCTCTGTAAGTTCACAAGTGTAGGAGGATAGAAGCTGTGGAAAGCTGTGCTGGCATAGAAGGGTTGATCCTGGGGACAGACCTAAGAGGTGGCAGCCTGTTGTCATGGCGATCCTGGGTTCAAAACATTTTCTTGTTGATGGCTTAGATGTGTTCACTTGTATTGATTACACTTCCCAAAATTCTACAAATACATGATCCTTTGTGTCACTAGTCAACTTTAACCAATGCAAATGTCTCTGCATAGGTTATGAATTGATTAGGCATTCATAATTGGTATTGGATTATTTTCAGGAGAGTAAGGTTGAGGGTGGAGTCGGTTGGAGGAGCTCTGTGTTCAAGTTCTGTGACTCAGGTCCCTGGAACTGGGGTTAAGAAGTTCCCGAGAGAGGTCACTTGGAATAGGGAGCACTTTGGGGAAAGCGGACAGACCTGGTGGCAGGGCTGTGGTGGCAGGTGCAGCATAGCGGTAGGCATGGGGAGCTGGAGGACAAACTTGAAGGGAGCTGAGAGGCAAGCAAAGAAGCCAGGCTAACACTCTTGTTAGGAGAAGGAAAGAAAAATGTTCTTAATGATCAGAACTCAAGCAATTATTACAATCAGCCATTAATGAGTTATCTTGACTCTGGGATATTAACCTGTGAACTTGAAAAACATTATTATTATTATTATTTTAAAGATTTAGTTTTTTAAATTCTTTTTTAATTTTGTTTTTTAAAGATTTATTTATTATGTCTTACAGAGAGGGAAAGGAGAGAGGCAGAGAGGCAGAGAGACATCAATGTATGGTTACCTTTCACCTGCCTCCAGCTATGGACCTGGCTGGAGACCTGGCTTGCAACCTGGTTATGTGCCTTGGCTGGGAGTTGAACCAGCAACCCCTGGGTTCGCAGGCTGTTACCTTATCCACTATGCCACCAGTCAGGGCAAAAAACATTATATTTTTAAATTAAAATGTAAAATTATACACTATTATAATTTAAGCATTAGTTTAATTGAAAATTTGTTTAACATTATTATATGTTTTATGCAAGAACATTTTCTTAGTTCCTAACAACTCATGCCTAAGTTTTTAGAAAACAACCTATTTGGTTAGAAGGAAACTACCTTTACTTGTTTTCTCTTAAGTAGTTCTTGGGTATAACAGAATTTTTTGAGTAACAGACAGCTTCACATTATTCATCATAATGTTTCTTTGCTATAGTACCAGGTGGAAAGGAAAGCCTTTAATATATAAAAATAAAAATAAATGTTTATTTTCCTTCACTGGGATGCAGGCAGAGAAAAAGATGCTAAACAAAAACAATACCATATTAATTCAATTTCTGAGCTGGTGGAGTTCAGGATTTATTTAATGCATGGGAAATTCAGACATTCTACATTTAGAAAGTTGTCATTTTTGACAGTTTACTGTTTTCAGTTTAAAAATACTAATTTACAAACCTGCCCTCTCCCAGTATCTCACTTTATGTTGGTTATAGTACCTTTGCTCTCTCTTTTCACACTTCCACAGCCCCCTCCTTGAAAGAGATTCACAGCCAAACAATGGCCCGGAAGGTAGGAAAATGACCTCCATATCACAACATTGTGCAAAGTGTGGTGACATTGCTCTTTGAGATGAACTTTCTCTGCCAAATTCAAGAGCTGTATTTTCTCTCCTATATTTCTCTTATCATGTGTGCTGTTCCTTTCTTTAAGCCTTCTTATTGCACTTAACATTCATTAAAGTTTATTTAGAACGTAGAAGGTTTACAGAAATAATCAAATGTCTTAGCTACCTACTGGTGAAAACTTTTTCCATAGTCTAAATGTCTTACATTAGAAAAGACTTTCCTGATTCTATAAGACAGCTCACACAAGAATTAGCTAGACTGAGCCCTGACCCCTCACAAAGTAGACACATGTTTGATTAACAACAGAATAGAATATCTGAGGAAGAAGACTCAGGAATATAAATTTTGACTATTAGACTTGGCAGCAAAATGAAGAATTTAAATAACATCATTTGTAGGAAGAATGGGATGCAGGATATAAATTTATACTGTTGTTTCCTCCTGAAGATGTAGAAATAATACACTGGCTTGTGTGAATTCTTTTGGCATTCTTGTCCACTTAGTAGGCACGTCTGTCTCATTTGGAACTCAGTTAAGAGTTAACCTCTTGTCTATTGGAAATGACTGTGATATAACAGTCATGTTTATAGTCAGTTTTAAAACAAGGACTTTACTTGATACGATCTTTCCAAAAGGACCACTTTTCCTTTGAACTGTGGAAAGCAACTCCCTCATCCATCCATGAGTCATTGAGAAGGTGACAAACCCCTCCTTTCCCTGTGCCCAAAATTTCTGTAGACTCTGGACTCAGACATTGCTAGGCGTTCCAGCGGGTGTTTAGATGACTGCAAGTCCCAGGAACTGAAAGTCAGAAGAAATCCTAATTGAGAGAGGCTTTTTTGGAGGTAGTTAACGCAACCAACTATAGTTGAAGACTTAAATAAAACCCTTGGTTATGTACTCTGAATTGAGAAGAAAGACTTCCAGGGCCAAATTGGCATATGTATAGGCATACAGTATAGATATATAGACACATATATGTATATTTAGCTTTTATTTATTTAAACTCAACCAGTCTCCTGCCTAATTAGAGCTGCCCTATTCTTTCAAAAAATCATTTGTTTTAAACAAGACTTCACATAGAAAATTAAGTGTCTTTTTGTCCTGAAAATCATTATTTGGGCCCTTTTTGTTTTAAAGAAAAATTATGAAAATCAAAGAATACACTGGATTTTTCTAAGGTACATTGCTTTTTCTAATCTGAAAATAATCTTTTCTATTTTAAAAAGAGATCTAGGTCTCTTGAAGACAAGGTTTAGAAATAAAATGTTGAAGTTACTAGAAAAATTAATGGTAAAACGTGTAGTCACCGTTAATTTAGGGTTTTTTTTTTTTGTTTGTTTTTGTTTTTTAAGATTTTATTATTTTGAGAGAGAGGGGAAGGGAGAGAGGCAAAGAGGGAGAGAGACATCAATGTATGGTTGATTTTTACCTGCCTCCAGCTATAGACCTGGCTGGAGACCTGGCTGGAGACCTGGCTATGTGCCCTGGCTGGGAATTGAACAAGCAACCTTTGTGTTCACAGGCCAGCGCCTTATCCTCTGTGCCACTAGCCAGGGCTCAATTTAGGGTTTTTTATGGCTATCTTAGGATTCTTTCTTTTATGTCCAATGTGGTTTCTGGATTCAAAATGGAAAAGAAATATGGAAGAGTAGGAGGCTTGGACATGGCTCTGAGTCCCTCAGAAAACATCCAGTTTCCCAAGATATTTTGTAACTAAGATTATGGACCTTAAATTAGGGAAATTATTTGGGTGGGTCCAATGTAGTCCCATAAATCCTTACATGCAGAGAACTTTCTCTGGGTGGAGTCAGAGCTGCAGTGGCAGCAGGAGTCTGAGAGGTTTAAGGCACAAGAAGAACTGAAGTGTCACATGGGGAGGGTGAGGAGGAATGCAGCAGTTAAGGGAGCAGCCACCATGCCTGCTCATAGCTGACAAGAAAAGGAGACCTCAGTCCCACAATGGCAAGGAATTGAATCTGGCTGATAATCAAGCCTGTGAGCTTGGAAGCTGGTTCTTCTCCAGGGCTTTCTGCAGCAAGGAACTCAGCCCTTCAAAGGCCATGGGATTGTCCAGACAGAGGACTCAGCAGGGCCACGCTTCCTGGGAACTGCAGCCGGTACACAACAACCCTGCAGAACTCAGAGAAGATGAATGTGTAAGTTCTTAACTTACTGTTTGTGGGTTTTGGCAACAGTATCTATAGGAAACTAATACACTCATCTTTTGCATCCAAACATACTTAAATATTTGTTTAGATCTTATCCAATATCAAGGAATCTGTTATGTTCGTTGCTTTATAGAACATTCATGATTACTGATTATTTTCATGCTAACACTTAATGCATAAATTGAAACAAACTAAGCAAGTGTTTTAAATGTGGAACAACTTTTTTGGGGAGCTTTAAAATGAGTCTACTTTTCAAGAGACATTTATTCCTCAGAAGAACTGAACTTGGTGTCCACAGATGAGAATTAATAAGGGGGGCGTGCCTTTTCTTGTGTGGTGACCTTGTGTTCAAATTAAATGCCCGTTATCAGGAGGAACTTGCTCAGACCTAGTCAAGCCACATGATGAATTTGCAACAGGAAGTCACTTTCTAGATATTTGAGGGCCTTTGGATATATTGAGTGTTTGGAAGGTAAATTTATTGATTTTTTTTGGTGGATATTGGAAATAAAGTGATTGTAATGGAGAGTCCATGCCATTAAACTTAGCAGTTCTTTTCCCAAGAAACATTTTTTTCTGACTCCTTTTTAAAAATTTATTTCCTTTTAAACAAGTCATACATTTACACTGTTGAAAAAATGTAAATGACAGTAGAAGCCTCACTGCCCCCTCTGGTATTCACCTACCCCATTCACTCTGTAGCTAGACACCTTAGTTTCCTTATACCCAGCATCTGTGGGAGGGTTTCCTTATGCATCTGCAAACAAATGCAAATTTATATCACTTCTCCCACCCCCTCTTATTCAAAAGGCAGCACACTCATGTAGTCTTCCTAGTTTTCTTCACTTAAGGTGCATACTCTAGGACATCCTTATTCCTGCTGGTTGTTTATTATGGAAACACCTAGAACCACAAGTTACACATCTTAGGCAGGGATCTCCAACCCCTGGCCATGAATGGGTTCCTCTCTGTGGCCTGTTAGGAATGGAGCCACACAGCATCATACCAGGAGGTAAGCAGTGGGCCAGTGAGCCAACTTTCACTAGTATTCTCACCTGAGCTTTGCCTCCTGTCCCTCTCCTATTAAAACCCCTCCCATACTCCATGGAAAAATTTCTTCCACAAAACAGACCAGTCCCTAGTGCCAAAAAGGTTGGGGCCACTCTAATACCTAGAGTTCTTTCCATATGGAACACAGAGAGCCTCTCCATCCTTTTTACAGCTGAGTGACATAGTAATTCTTTTGAAGGAAGTAGCTATACCAGTTATATAAACAGGTATACCAGTTTATATAACTGGCTACTTGGATTGTTGGCTAATTTTTCTTTTTTTTATTTTATTTTTTAAGATTTTATTTATTCATTTTAGAGAGAGGGGAAGGGAGGGAGGCAGAGAGGGAGAGAAACATCAATGTATGGTTGTCTTTCACTTGCCTCCAGCTACAGGTCTGGCTGGAGACCTGGCTTGCAACCTGATTACGTGCCCTGACTGGGAATCTAACTAGCAACCTTTGGGTTCACAGGCTGGTGCCTATCCACTAAGCCACCAGCCAGGGCTAAGTTTTTCTTTTATACACATTGCTGTAACATTGTATAGGCACATGCACATATATATGTATGATAAAAATCTCAGAAATGGGATAGTGAGGTCTAAGGTAAATGTGTTTGTAATTTTGATATTTATAATTTGATAGACCATAGAAATTGAAAAAAATGTTCATCTCCCACTAGGAATGTCTGAGAGAAACTATTTCTCTGTGGCCAAGTAGTTTATAGTTCAAACCAGCACACTTTTGAGAAACAAAAGCAACTCTATTAATAATCATACTGGGGCAACAGGCATGAGCCAGGACTTTGCTGGCCTTCTGGAACGGAGCTTGACTTACTCATAGTCTTGCCAACAGAATGTGTTGTCAAACTTTCACATTTTTCTCAAGGGACCTTGAATGGAATTAAGATTCAAAAATAATCATTTATGGAGGCCAGCCTTTAAAAGCAAAGTTACCAGTGATGGTTGCACAACAATGTGAATGTTAATACCACTGAACTGTACATGTAAACCTAGGTAAAAGAGTAAATTTTATGTGTATTTTACTCCAACCAAAAGATGAGAGGGAGGGAGGGAGGGAGGAGGAAGGAAGGAAGGAAGGAAGGAAGGGAGGGAGGGAGGGAGGGAGGAAGGAACTATTGATGCATGGAACCACATAGATGGATCTCCAATTATGCAGAACAAAAGAAGACAGCCTGAAAAGGCCCCATACCCTATATTGTAACAGTGCCATCCCTAAATTCTTCACAGCTCATGCTTTTGAAGATGGGGAAAGGAATAATACAGCTTTTAAGTTACTTTGTTTATCTATGGCTGGTAGCTAGTTTCTTGGTTTTGCAGATAGTTGTGGCCACTGCCTGGCTCAGAGATGGGAGGAACTCTGACCACAGAGTGGTGGTGGAGAGCTCACGGGGCCTGCTGGAGATTCCTCTGGGTAGTCATGACTGTACCCACTGCATCGCAGGCTATGATTAGGATTTTTTAAAAAAGATTTTATTTATTATTTTTAAAGAGAGGGGAAGGGAGAGAGGCAGGGAGGGGGAGAGACATCAATGTATGGTTGCCTTTCACCTGCCTCCAGCTATAGACCTGGCTGGAGACCTGGCTTGCAACCTGGTTATGTGCCCTGCCTGGGAATCAAACCAGCGACCTTTGGATTCGCAGGCTGGCACTTTATCCACTGTGCCACCAGCCAAGGCCTATGATTAGGATTTAAATGAAAGGTGGAAGCTATTTTGTGCTTGGGAGCCACACAGCTTGAAAGACTGCAGAGGGACCCCACCAGCCAGCAATAAGGAAAGGAGCCATCCATGAGGAAGGGGACCAAGTGGTTTGAAAAGATGTACAATGGGCCCCCATCTGCCATGAGAAGAAGCGCAATGGAAGAAGCATGCTAGAGGAGCATGATGGCGCAGCAGACCCGGACTCCTGGAACTCGGGACATATGGAGAGGACACCATCTTATAACTTGTGCCTTTCCCAGACTTCACCATGATCCAGAGTAACACAGCACATGCTTTCCTGGACTACTATTTGGAGGCTGAAGAGAGCATACCCCAGACCCTGAAGGAGAGAGCTGACAGATAAGGAATGGAAGGTGGAGCTATTGGACTTAGTGTTGGTATTTACCCTTTCGGGGAGCAAGGGGATTGCTGGGTCTTATGGGAGAACAGGGCTCCGAGATGAAGTGCTCCCAGTCTCTCCAAACTTGGAATACTGTAAATAAAGACCTGTTTTTTTCAATAATAATTGTTGGGTCTTATACCAAAGTGCATGTGAGCGAGCCTCCCTTCACTTGGGAATGATGTGATTTTATCTGTAAGATATTCTGGAAAAGGCGAAAGGACAGAAACAGAAACTAGAGGCGTGGTTTCCAGGAGCTGGGGTTGTAGGGAGGGCTGACCAGGAAGGAGGAGAGGGAGGTCTTGGACACTGACGGGGCTGCCCTCTATCCTGACTGTATGTAGTAGGAGTTACCTGGGCGCTGTATGCGTTTTGTCAAAACTGGCAGAACTGTACACTGAAACGGGTGCATTTTCCTGTACAAAAATGAACCTTAATAAAAAAATAATAAAAAAGGAAGTAAGGAGAAAAGTAAATCCACACAGTATTGTTTCCCCCAAGCTTTGGAAATGAGGGCACAAAACATCTGGCACACCTTCCTGGGCACATGCACTTGACCTGCGTGGTGTTTGCCGGTGGGCCTCCTCCCCATGACCACCTGTGCTGTTTGCCTTTTTCTAGGCTGCTTCAAGAAACTGGGAGGTTTGCTGGGGCTTCCTTAGGTACTTGCAGATGCCAGCATTTGAGGCTTGGCTAGCCTGGTTCACTGATGTGTCGTCACCACCGCAGGGCTTGAGCCAGCACTCACAGCCCTGTTCTTCGTCCCATCTCGGGCTGAGAGAGCCTTCGGCTTCCTGGGCTTCACCAGCCCAGCCAGGCAGTCACCCTCGGTGCCTGCAGAGGGGACACCACTGCTTACCAGTGCTCAGCCCTTCTCTTCATGCCCTGAGGAGTCAATCTCCTTTCTTCTTGGAGTAGGAAGGAATTCTCAGGCAGTGGATCAATCTTGGCTGTGACAGAGGGTGTCTGTTGATAGCCAAGGTGAATGTCTGCTGCATCTGGACCAACTAATTAATTAGAACGTTTTAGATGGGCAAGAACAAAAGGTCCTGCAGGTAAGTCCTGTTCAGGGTAATGAAGGCAGGGAAGACAGATGGAGAAGGGTGGATCCCATGGGCCCAGGCTAGAGAGCCGATGCTCAAGTCAGATGCAGGCAAGAATAAAAATCAAGAATGCTCAACATCCTAGCCATTAGGGAAATGTTAATCACATCACAATGAGATACCACTCCATACCCATTAGGATGGTGATTATAAAACAAACATACAAACAAATAAAATAAGTGTTGACAAGGATGTGGAGAAATTGGAACCTTATGCATTGTTGATGGGAATGTTAAATTGTGCAACTGCTAGGGAAAGCAGGATGGAAGTTCCTCAAAAAATTAAAATCTGAACTACCATATGATCCAGCAACCCCACTTCTGGGTATATGCCTCACAGAGCTGAAAACAGGGATTCAGACAGATGTTGCGCACCCGTGTTCATAGCGTCATTATTCACAAAAGCCAAAGATGGAAGCAACCCAAGTGTCTACTGATCCATTAATGAATTAGCAAACTGTGGTCCATATATACAACAGAACATTATTCAGCCTTGAAAAGGAAGGAAATCTTGTCATATGCTACAACATGCATAAATCTTGAGGGTATTATGTTTAAGTAAAGTAAGCCAGTCAGAACAAAAAACGCAACAGTGTATGATTCTACTTAGAGGAGGGACCTAGAGGAGTCATATTCATAGATACAGAAAATGAAATGGAGGGTGCCTGGGGCTGGAGTGTCAGGGAGGGAGTGGAAAGTTGCTGTTGACTGAGGACAGAGTCTCAGTTTGGGGAGATGAAGAGTTCTGGATATGGATGGTGATGTTGCCCAGCAGTGTGAGTATACTTGATGCCACTGAGCTGTACACTTTACATTTGTTAAAATGATTCTATGTTATATATATTTTATCATTAAAAAAAAAAAGCAATCTTAAAAACAATCCTCCAAAAGCAACAAGCTGAAGCAAGCAGGCGTCACCAGCAAAGCAAGGGCAGGGTGACTGACCATCTCCCTTGGGTGGTGTGAAGAGACCACTGCTGCAGCACCCAGGGCAGGGTCCACATCTGTGCACACTGTCTTTCCCCTCTTGTTCACACAGTCACGGTCACCAAAGACATGTGTGCCGCAGCTCTGTGTGTTTTCCTGGGAGTGACTAGAGTGTGTGCAGAGAGGCCTGGGGTCTGAGAATGGACCCAGCAAGCAGTGCCCACTGGGAGACTGTTCTCCATTCTCTGGAGTGCCATAAGCTGTCACCTGGTCCTCCTCAAACCCTCTCCACCCCTGCCTTGCTCGCAGGGAGGGTCTTGAGAACTGCAGGTGATTCTGGGCCTTTCCGGCCTGGTGAGACCCTAGTGCTAGTGGCTGCAGTGATGAATCCTGATGGCGAGGTGCTGAGTCTGATCTGAGGCTGGAACTGCTGGTGAGGGGTCCTGTGCCCACCCTGCAGACTCCAGTGCAGGACACCCCTCTTAATTTTCTGTGCACTGGGACCCCGAGGGGACAGCAGCAAATGGGCTGGGCCTCTTGGGTCCACAGGTTATCTACCTAGTGGGGCTTCCTTGAGCTGCTGCTGCTGTTTTACAAAGTCCCAGTTTTACAGTTCACTTACTTGATAGCATAGTAATCCTTTACCGAGCACCTGGGCAGAGGCCATGGGCTAGACCAGACAGCACTCTTGAGTTTTAGACGTCACAAGGACCCAGGGGTCCCCTCCTGTCTCACATGGAATGAGTAAGGGTCTCTATGCCCATGTCCTTTGGGATGTGTTTTCTGAGGAGACCTGTGATATCCACACAGAGATCCTTGGGGGGTCAACCACTCCAGCCCTACACAGGCACCTAACTTCTCTAATTATTGGGTGATGGTCACTGGGCTCAAAATAATCCCTCTGCTACATGCATTGTTATTCCCATCCAGTGGCCATCTTCTGTGACTATACTGTCCAATACAGTAGCCAGAAACCATACATGGCTATTAAATATTTTAAGGGTGGCTCATCCAAATCAAGATTGCTGTCAATCTTGTAAAGCACATGGCAAATTTTGAAGACTAAGTATGACAAACATGTAAAATACCCTATTACTTTATGTTGATATGTTGAAATATCATTTTGGGCATATTGGGTGAAATAAAATACACTATTAAAATATTTTCACTTGTTGGATTTTATCTTTAGAAAAGGCAGCTACTAGAAAGTCTATAATTCCAGGTACAGCTCATATAATTCCGTTGGTCAGAATTTTCCTGGAGCAGCTTGTTAGAAATGCAGACTCTAGCCCCAGCCCAGGACCAGCAAATCAGAAACTCTGGGCTGGGCCTGGAGATCTGTGTTTTAACCAGCCTGCAGGTGATTCTGGTGCCTGCTCAAGTTTGACACCCAGGCTCCAGAGCTTCGGACTCCAGTCGGTTCCTGTCATTAGCTATTTTATTGGACTCATTTACAATGAGAGGAAACAAATCAGTACAGAAGAGCCCCCTGGACAGTGAGTGATGCCACAGCAGCAGTATAACTGCCACAACCGAAAGACTGCTTTCTTGTTCAGCACCTTTTGGAATCGCAGATCATTGCAGCATGGGCTCCGTGAAATGTCAGCATTTGTTGTACTCTCTTCTGGCTTGGCTCTAGGTTC
>PVIW01014970.1:0-21360 GCA_004026585.1 Noctilio leporinus | reverse complement strand
AAAGAAGGGGAGCAGCTTAGACAAGAACCTAGTATAAAGGAACCATGGACATGGACAACAGGTGGGATTGACTTTGGGGGGAAAGGGTGGGTGGGGAGGGGGACAGAGGGGAGCAAAAAAGGGATGGATGTAATACAACAACAATAAAAAAAAAAGAAAGAAAGAAAAACGTCAATCGGTTGCCTCTCACTTGCCCCTATTCAGGGACCTGGCCTGCAAACTAGGCACGTGCCCTGACTGGAAATTGAACTGATGACTTTTTTATTTGCAGGACAACACCCAACCCACTGAGCCACACCAGCCAGGACATTGTCCTTGATGTTCTTACTGTTATAAATTGTGTAGCTACTAGCAGCTTCACACATGCTCCTGGTGCATATGTGAGATTTCTTTAGCACAGGTCTTATTTCCAAAAGGTGAGAATTTAGACTGTGCTTCCTATATTTAAATGTTGATCATATTTGTCCCTACCATGTAATAAGAAATGAATCAGAAAACTACAGAACAAAGAAGAAAGAAATAAATGGAAGCATATACCATGTTCATGGATGGGAAGAATTAACATCATTAAAATGTCCATACTACCCAAAGCAATCTACAGATTCAATGCAATCCCAATTAAAATACCAATGATAGACTTTACAGAAATAGAAAAAATTCTTCAAAAATTTATATGGAGCCAAAACGCTTACGAATAGCTACTGCAATCTTGAGAAAGAAGAACAAGGTAGGAGGAACCACAATACCAGACTTCAAACAATATTACAAGGCTACTGTCATCAAAACAGCCTGGTACTGGCATAAGAATAGACATATAGATCAATGGAACAGAATAGAGAGCCCAGAAATTAACCCAGGACTCTATGGTCAACTAATATTTGACAAAGGGGGAAGGAACATCCAATGGAGTGAAAACAGTCTCTTCAACAAATGGTGTTGGGAGGACTGGACAGCAACATGCAAAAAGATAAAACTAGACCACCAACTTACACCATACACCAAAATAAACTCAAGATGGATAAAGGATTTAAACATAAGCAGTGCCACCATAAAGGTCCTGGAGAAAAATATAGGCAGTAAACTTTTGGATATCCTACACAAAAATATGTTTACTGAAACTTTACCAAGGGCAAAGGAAATAAAAGAACAAATCAACAAATGGGACTATATCAAATTGAAAAGTTTCTGTTCAGCTCAAGAAAATATCAGCAAAATTCAAAGGGAACCAACTGTATGGGAAAACATAATTGCCAATAATATCTCAGACAAGGGTTTGATCTCCAAAATATATAAAGAACTAATGTGACTCAACACCAGGGAGACAGACAGCCCAATTAAAAAATGGACAAAGGACCTGAACAGACAACTCACTGACAACTCACTGAGGAAGATATACAAAGGGCCCAGAGGCATATGAAAGAATGCTCAACATCACTAGTCATCAGAGAGATGCAAATTAAAACCACAATAAGATACCACCTCACACTTGTCAGAATGGCAATCATCAGCAAATCAACAAACAACAAGTGTTGGCGAGGATGTGGGACAAAGGAAACCCTCGTACACTGTTGGTGGGAATGCAGGCTGGTACAGCCATTGTGGAAAACAGTATGGGATTTCCTTAAAAAACTAAAAATGGAACTGCCTTTTGATCCAGCAATTCCACTACTTGGACTATACCCAAAGAATCCTGAAACACCAATTCATAAGAACCTATGTACACCTACGTTCATAACAGCACTATTTACCAAGTGCTGGAAACAGCTTAAGTGCCCATCAGTGGATGATTGGATCAAAAAACTTTGGTACATTTACACAATGGAATACTATACAGCAGAAAGAAAGAAGGAACTCGTAACTTTTGCAACAACATGGATGGAACTGGAGAGTATTATGCTTAGTGAAATAAGCCAGTCAGTGAAGGACAAATATCATATGATCTCACCCATTACAGGACAATAATGAACAAAACTAACAACAAGCAAAACAGAACCAAATATATGAATACAGTGAATGGGCCTTCAGTTGTCAGGGGGAAGGGGGTTGGGGGGAGAGGGGAGGAAGAGGCAAGGAAGGGGGACAGTTTAGATAAAAACCTAGTATACAGGAACCATGGACATGGACAACATGTGGGATTGACTTTTTGGGGAATGGGTGCTTGGGGAGGGGGACAGAGGGGAGCAAAAAGGGGATGGATGTAATACAACAACACTAAAATTTTTAAAAATACAAAAAAGAAAAAAGACATTAAACTCACAGTAGTTAAAAAAAAATGGAAAAAAAAAAGAAATTAAAAAGAAATAGGGATATCTCAGGTACCCTTCACCCAGTTTTCCCCAACGAAAGTGTAACTTGCTGCACATAATCTTGCATACCTCACGCACAATAATGCAGCCAAGAAATTGACATTTACACAATCTATAGAGCTTATTTATATCTCACCAGTTTTATGCAATTTTATGCTATTATATCACATGTAGATTTGTTTAACCACCACCACAATCAAAATACAGTACTATTTCATCACAAGGCTCCCTGGCCCTACCTTTTATAACCACACCTACTTCCTTCCTACCATATCCCTAACAACACCTCACAATACCAATCTGTTTTCCACCTCTATAATTTTATTATTTTAAGAATGTTACATAAATAGAACTCTACAGCATGTAATCTTTTGAGATTAGCTTTTTAAACTCCTATAATTTTTTAAAAGATCCATTCAAATTGTTGCATGTGTAGAAACAGACTCATAGATTCAAGGAGCAGACTGATGGTTGCCACAAGGACTGGGTTAAAAGGTGAAGGGGTTGAGAAGTACAGATTGGTATTTACAAAATAGTCGTGGGGATGTAAAGTACAACACAAGAAATATGGTCAATAATATTGTAATAATTATGTATGGTGCTATTGGGTACTGGAAATATTAGGGGGAATACTATGTAAAAAGTATATGATTGTCTAAGCACTATGTTGTATGCCTGAAACTAATACAAAACAGTATTGAATGTAAAATGCAATTTAAAAATAAAAATTAAGAATAATTGTTGCATGTTTCAATAGTTCCTTCTTTTTCATGGCTGAGAAGTATTTCTTTGTGTGAATGTACCACAGTTTGTTTAACCATTTATTCATTAAGGAACAGATGGATTGTTTTCAGTTTGGGTCTAACATAAATAAAACTTCTATGAACATTTGTGTACAGGTTTTTGTAAAGACATACATTGTAATTTCTCTAAAATAAATACCCATGTGGCAATTACAGCATTGTATGGAAAATACATGTTTCATTTATGAGAGACTATAACCTGTGTCCCAGAGTGGCTATTCCAGTTTTCCCATGAGCAATGTCCTGGTGACCCAGTTTCTCTCCATCCTCGCAAGCATTTTATGTTAACACTATTTTTTATTTTAGCTATTCTAATATGTGTGCAGTGAAATCCCAGTGTGGTTTTAATTTGCATTTTACTGCTAGCTAATGATGTTAAGCATCTTTTCATGGGCTTATGTGCCATCTGTATGTCTTTTCCAGTGAAATGTCTCTTCATGTCCTTTCACAGTTTTCTAATTGGATTGTTTGTTTCTTTACTTTTGAGTTTTAAGAGTTTCTAATAAAAGTTTCTCCACTTAAAATTCATTTTGGAATACCAGGTGTGCTAAATAAGAATTCTGATCAGATGGACAATGCCTATAGAAGTTGGTAGACTACTTTGAGCCTTATTTGCAGAATTACTATATTTTTAGTGAGGAATAGTTCAGCCTTATCATCTCCTTTTTACCCTATTTTAAATCAATAGTCCATTGTTTTTATGCCTTAAAAATATGTATTTGAGGAAGAAATAATTTATGACTGAAATGACCAAAATTCTCTGACAGCCAGCAGCATACTACTGAGTGGTCAGCACCTGGTGACTGAGCAGTGAGCACCCCACCTGATCACACTCTCTTCCATGCACCCCTGCCAGATGTGTGCTGAAAGGCTCCCCTACATTCCCCTTTTGTGAAAAGAAAGAAAAGTGTATATTATTTTTACAAGAATTGAAATTTATTACAGTTAAAAGCATAGGCTCCAGAGTCCAAAAAACTTATGGTCAAACCCCAACCTCACCACTTAGTAGTGGCATCAGGGCATTGCGGTGTGGCTGTTCAGGTTGTGCACTGCACATGTGCCCACAGGTGAGTTCATGAGTGAGGTTCCCTATGTTTGCCAAACTATGCAAGCCAGCTTAGGGTTAAATCCACCTGAATCAAGGGGCTGCTTCTTCCTTATGTAAAATGCTAATTACTTGCCAAACTACATACCAGTTGAGCTGTATCTACCCAAAAAGGCACTTTATTCTAATTCAAAAGGGGCACCTTTTTCTGGTTTGCACATATGTTTTAGAGATTAGCTGAGGCCCTATGTTGGGCAAGTTACTTAACCTCTCTAGGCCTCAGGGTGTTTTTTTGTTTTTGTTTTTTTAAGATTTTATTTGTTTACTATTAGAGAGAGGGGAAAAGGAGGGAGAAATTGAGAGAAACATTCATGTGCAAGAGAAACATCTATCAGTTACTTCCTGCACGCCCCTGGCTGGGGACCTGGTCCGCTATCAAGGCAAGTGCCCTGACCAATAATCAAACTCATGACCTTTCAGTTGATGGGACAATACCCAACCCACTGAACAACTCCACTCAGGGCTAGGCCTCAGTTTTCATACTTTGAAATATGGATAATAATAGCATCTATCTTGAATAATTATTTTAAGGATTAAGTGAGTTAATTCCTATAAAAGGTTAAACATAGCCCCTCGTGGAAGATAGATGCTTGGTAAATGTTAAATCATTGTCATTTTATGATGGTCCTTTAATGATGTGGATTGACTGGCTCACCTGTGTGAACCGGTTTGCAAACCAACAATTGGGAAGTAACATTTGCATGTGACACACAGATCGGAACAATATAGCTCTTGACTAAACTGCAGCATTTCTGCTTTAAGCAGAATGCTCCCCTGATCCAGGGCCTGGGCAGATGAACAGACATGGAGAAGCTGGTGGAGTGTCCCTGGTCCTGGAAGCTGGCTGGCCTGGCTTTAACATTCTAGGTCAGATGCCCAGCCCCAGGCTCTCTCCTTCTAGGCTGATGCAGCTCTTCCTCAAACAGTTTATTTTCTTTTGCTGTTTCTTACAAGATATAAGATTGTCATTTCTTTTCCTTGAAAAAATATCCCATCCGTTCTTTGCCAATATTTTCTTTCCCAGAATAATAGTCAGCATACCTGAAAGGGACTTCAGAGGCTGACTTGCCCATTTGTTTTCAAACTCCAGAGGGCAGAAGAATTACGTGGGAAGCATATTAAAAAGGCAGGCTCTTTGGGGGCAGGGAAGAGCAATGGGGGAAAGAAATGAAACAATTATAATACAACAACAATAAATTAATTTTTCCAAATGCAGGTTCTTGAACCTCTCATCTCTGGAGGTTTTGTTCTGTGCTTCTATAGTGGGGACCAGGCAGTTTTCTTTTTAAGCAGCACTGTCAGGTGTTTCTAACATTCAGCCCACTTAGCCCAGCCTCTCTAAAGCTTAAAAAAAAAAAAAAAAAAAAGTGTTGATTAAAGGTCACACAGCAATGGGAAGCAGAGCTGGAACTTGAGCACAGACTTCTATTCTGCTCTGTCCCAGCAAAACACTGCTCCCCATTGCTTTCTCTGCCCCACTAGCTTTGTCTTTCCTAATGCCAAGTGGCAAGTGGTTTCAGTGGCTTTGCGACTATAAAGACCCATGAGTAAACTTAGGGATCTCTGTTAGATGGCATTAGCTGCTTTAAGTGTCACCTCTCACCTCTAACCCATAATACAATTAACAGACTCAGGGTAGGGGTCCTCAAAGGGTATAACTTCCATGGATTTAAAGGCAGTACAGCCACCAATTCCTAACTGGGGTTTACAAACAGAAACCCCAAAAGACAAAGGGCCTTGAGGCTCTCTGAGGAACAGCAAAGAGAGTGGGACAAAACGACCCCCACCTCTAGGGAACGCCAGGAGGTGAAGGAG
The DNA here is from genome assembly GCA_004026585.1 of Noctilio leporinus. NCBI lineage: Eukaryota > Metazoa > Chordata > Mammalia > Chiroptera > Noctilionidae > Noctilio > Noctilio leporinus. Next base: position 15,331 of record PVIW01014970.1, on the reverse strand, counting down.
GGCTGGGCAAGGGCAGGATGGAAGAGGTCATCTGAGAGGCTTATCCAGTGGACAACCCACTGTGCTTCATGTGACATTCCGTGCATGAAAGATGAAATGGAAATAGGCTGGTAACTGTTACTGTGCAAAGTCCCAGTTAAGACCAACTTTGACTATGGAAAAATAGAGAAAAGCAATTAGATTTTGCACAAAGACAAGAGAAATTTTTCTAAAGAGAAAACATTCCTCTTATAAAGTGCACATGAAAATTGCACGTGGATACCGACCGACACTGTGGATCGGAGCAAACACGTACGGATCTGCACACCAGGCATGTACACATACACACAGTCAGGCAGGTGCATTCCACACATTAACAGATGCACACAGGCATGCACAGACACACACCTGCAAAAACACAAATGTAATTGCATACATTTGCACAAATGTGCTTAAAACGAGCCACAGTGCACTGAATTCTCACTCCTGTCATTGGACTGTGAGTTCCCAAAAGAGGAAATGTATCTTATTCAGCTTAGTAGCCCCAAGGCTCAGTTCTGGGACTGAAATAGAACAGGCATTCAGCAAAGTTTTGTTCAACTCTACAGAACACAGGCCCACACTCAAACCTGAGCTAAAGCCATCCAACCACAGATGTACTACTGAGTACAGACGTGTTCTCTTGGGGGTTTTTTTTCATTGCATCGGCACAAATCAAGCCTTACTGTGGCTGTAAAATCAGATTGCCTTTGTTGTATTCCTATGTGAGAAAGCAACAAGAATGCTCCCAGGGCTCTCCAGCTAATATCTAAGAAGGCAAACACCTAGAATAGCTACTGAGCCTGCCCTGACCTGTGTGTCCACCCCATTCATCAAGGGCTCAGCTGCCCTCCCAGAGAGCATTTACCTATTACTATTGGAGATATTTGTTGGGTCCCCCATCTTCTCTTAGCTTCTCAAAAGTCATCCCTCTGTGGTCTATTCATGGCACAAGGAAGTTCAGTTTCTGATTAGTTTCCTGTGGCTACTATAACAAATGGACAGAAATTGGGTAGTTTAAAACAACATAAAATTTGTTCTCTGATAGTTCTAAAAGCCAGAAATCCAAAATCCAGACCAACATAGGTTCCAAGTTAGCGGGCTTGTAATTCACACTCTCTTATTGTGTTCTGTTGTGCCAGTTAAGTATTGCTGTGTAACAAATCACCCCCAGACTCATGGTTTAAAGAAATAATCATTTATTCTTGTTCATGTAACTGTAAGTTGGGTAGGAGTTTATTAAGCTCAACTGAGCAGCTCTGCCTCAAGCCTGGGTTCAGGTAGACTTGACTGCTCACTGCAGGTTTGGTTCAGGTATCCTCCAGATATGTCCATTCTGAGCCCAGACAGAAGAGCCAACAACTGCTCCTGTTGTGGTGATGGCGGAGGTGCAAAAAGATGAGTCCAACTTCACAGGCACATTTCAAGCCTCCCTCCTTGTATCATGGCTGCTACCATCTCGTTGGCCAAGTCAGGTGACTGAGCCCATAGTCAAGGAGCAGAACAGTGTACATGGCCTATCATGATGCCAAGAAGGCTTATGGCCAAATTCAACATGAATGAAGCTACATGACCCAATTTACCATGAATGGGTCCAGTGAGCATATGCTCCCCATGGAGATAGAAGGGAGGGACTATTTTGAATAATAAATAATTAATGCAACATAATAATGCTTAGTCATGCTATAATTCATTTAGCTTATCAAATGTTTGTCTCCATTTAGATATCTGCACTTCCTTGTTCGAATAGCCTTATTAATGAATACACAATTATGATATTCTGAATGAACAAGGAATTAGGTTTCCTCTTCTCAGTTCCCATTATAGCTTATACATGTATGTGTATAAAATTATTAAGCAGTCTGAATTATAATTCTGTGTGTGTGTCTTTCAATGATATGGCATTACCCATAACAGTTTTATTGACTTACTGAACACCATTCTCATCTCTTTTTCCCCCAGCCCAACTCTATTCTAAATGACAGAGGTGACCAATATTCACCTCCCCAGCCACCATTGCAACTAAGAGTGTGACAAGAGTCCAGCCAGTGAGACATAACAGAAAGCTGAAAAGAGGCCTGGGTTAAGCCTTTGTTCTCCTCATATTCGAAAAAAACCAAACAAAACAAAAAAAAAACATCTCAGTGGGCCCTGTCCCTTCTCTCCTTCTTCCTGTCTTAAATATGGATATGATGTTGCTGACAAGAATGAAAGAAATACATACAGAATCATAAAATTCTGGTTGATACCTTTGGACCAACACAAGTAGCTGCCTACTTAAAGTTTTCTTATTAAATTAGGATTTCTGTTACTCATAGCTAAAGACTCCTAATTGCAATTCTCTAGGACACGGGATGACAAAGTCCAGCCTGTGGACTAAATCCAGACCTCTATTTAATAGTTTGGTAAATAAAGTTGTATTGGCACACAACCACACCCATTTTGGGGTTGTCTATAGCTATTTTCCTGCTACAATGGCAGAGCTGAGTATTTGTAACAGACCAGCTGGCCCACAAAGACTGAAATATTTGCCCTCTGGCCCTTTAGAAAAAGTTTGCTAACCCCCTGATCTAGGATAAAGGTTGTAACTGATTTCTTTTTTATACCCCTCTATGTCTGGCACAGTGCTGACAGGCAATAAAATACGGTAAGTGTTTCTTTTCACGTTAATATTATCTGTCATGTATTAAGCACTAACTGTTTGCCAAGTGCTATTCGAAAACTCTTCATTTATTATCTTAGCAATCCTGCACAACATTCCAGTTGATTGGAACTACTGCCTTCCCAATCTACAAATACGGAGACTAAAGCTTAGAGTCATCAAATAATGAGCCTAATGCCATAAAACTAGTGAAGAACAGAGCCAGCCCTCAAGTCTAGGTTTGGCCAACTTCAAAGATAACACTTAACTTTCAGGCTTTTTCTATCCCAGCTGTCCAGCTGAATCTGACCAGAGGTTATCTTTTAGCAGTCAGTAAGATAGACTCCATCCCCTTCTTAACATCGCCTGTGTTTATCAAGTCTTTTTCTCTTGAGAGATTTTTATCACACCTTAGTAGAGAAAAGAACCTCTTGACAAATTAAAAACAAGGACTCTAGGTCTTAGACACAGAGGTACTTTTACAGCTACCAAATAAACAGAAGGTGCTATAATTCTCCTCATGGGTCAGCTGAAAAGGACTCATATTATAGCAGTCAGGACTTCCTAGCAGTCATTCTTTCCCTCCTTCTATACCAAGACATGTCCAGACAAAGAGAATCAAGCTTCCTGCCTGTCAACTTCCTTTACTTTTAAGATAGATATCTTCCCTTATCTTTTAAAAATATCATTCTTGTTCAATGTGACTGCTCTCCCAACACAACTTAGCTTTAGGATCATAGCAGAGGGTTGACACATCCCCTCCACTCATCTCAAAGGCCTGCTGTCCAGACGTTCAAGGTTATTGTACACAAATCAATCAGCTGCCTCTGAGTTGGGGAGAAGAAAGAGCTGGGTGACACTGATCACATCAAAGTCCTTTAGACAGCTTGATTCAAGGATCTTGTCAGAAGGTGAGGGATACTTTCAGATTTTGGTGATATTTAAACCCCATAGAGTTTCTCTTAATAGACTAAAACAAGTTGAAGAAAATCAGCCCAAATAAGGTAAGTTGAATTTCTGTTCAATTTATCAATGAAGACATTTTAAGAAAAAAGGGGAAATGAGTATTCATTGAGCCATCAAACAATAGTCACTTTCATATAATAATAAATAACACACGTACCATGTGTCCAGACATGTTGTAAGTGGTGTGCACATAATAATTTATTTAACTCTCAGAACTTAACATAATAGGTGCTATTATTATTTATTGAGATGAGAAAAAATGGCATATGGAGAGTGTATCAGTTATATTTTACTACTAATGAACACCCTCAATCCATACTGGTTTTTTAAATCATGCATTTATTTAGCTCATGATTTTGTGAGTCAGTGGTGGATCTTCTGATATGGGCCAGCTCACCCGATCTTGGCTGGACTATCTCATGCAACTCTGGTCAGCTTATAAATATGCTGATAGCTAGATGATCTAGGATGGCTTCAGTCACATGTCTGGGGATTAGAAGGCTGTTGGCATCCTGTCTTCCTCATCATCTAGCCAGATAGCCTGAGCTTCTTCACATGACATAAGTGTTCCAAAGCAGCAAGAGGGGACAAAAGCACTTCTGAAGTCTCTGTTTGAATCACATTTGCTATTGTTCCATTAGCTCATTCCAGAGACTCTGAAGAAGAGACTATCTCACAACATAGAGAGCGCTGAATATATTGGAGCTGTGAATGCATCCATCACCCACAGAGAAGTTATGCCACTTAGCAAAGATCTCACAGTTGGTAAGGATAGAGATAGGATTTCGGCCCAGAGAGTCTGACTCCAGAACCTGCATTCTAAAGTATCTTGCTATTTAACAGTACATTGTTTTATTCAATTCTAAAAAAAAAAAAAAAAAAACCCTAAGGAAAATGTTATTAATAGCCTCATTTTAGACTTTAAGTAATAAACAAACAAACAAAAACAACCAAGCTCAGCAAAGTTAAATAATTTGTCCTAGGTCACTCAGCAAGGAAATGGGAAAATAGGACTCACTCTTAAAGCTCTCTCTGTCCTCTGCATCAAGTCAATACCCACCCATTCTTGCTGAATCAGCCTGTGTACTAAAGCATCAACCAGGGACCACTTTCAGAGTATGTGTGCAGAAAGTAAGTGTGGACTTGTGTGGAATTGTCAGCACAAGCTGAAGTCTTCCCTGGCCAATTTTCCCTACAATTACCTTGAAGTTTTATTCCCATTCAGGAAATTAATTTATTAATTTCTGCCTAGCAGAGTGGTAGGTATTGTGGTATTCAAAAGAAATGAAAAAACCAAAATTTCAGCTCCTGGAATGCTTACAAAATGCAGTTATGAAACAACAGATGCTAACACATGATAAAGTAAGCGGATATGTGGACAGATGGAGGTAATTATGGGCAACTAGAAGATAAATATGAATGGGGTTAATCAGAGAAGACCTCTCAGAGGAGCTGGGATGGAGGAAGGGTGGGATTCATATTGGCTAAAAGAAAAGGAATAGCCTTAGAATTAACTATACCCTTCTTAGAAAAATTTAAGCATGGGCTATATAATAGTTAGGCCTCTTTAATTATATTAAAAGTAAGGAACTCAAGCTAACTTAAGATAAATAGGTTAGCTTCCTAGTTATTGTAAGATTATAGAACCCAAGATGGCAGTGCTTCATAGATTCAGGCATTCATTGGATCAAGGTCTCAAATGCCATCACAGCACCCTCTGCCTTTCCTTCTTGCTATATTATTTCTTAGCAGATAGACTTCCATTGTATCTTGCTCTACAAGGTAGAAAATGACTGCCTCTCAGTTCAACTCCAAGTTCCCAACAGAGTGAATCTGACTGGTCCAAAATGAAGTGACTGGTCCACCCTTCATCCAATGAGCTTCTCTGGGGATCACAAACATTGCTGCTAGGAAAGCCAACTGGTGAGTTTGATGGCAGTTCTCAGCAAAGGTTTCTGGGCTGAGCAAACATCACAATGTACGCCTACTGAGTATTTATGTTGGAAGGACTGATGGTGGTGGGCCTGACTGAATCTAGGAATTTTTGAAGGATGGTGAGCAGGAAGAGAGCAAGATGCTATTAATGGAGGGCACTGAATTCTAGCCAGAATACATTAGTCTAAGACTAATAAATAACTTTGGGCCTTGTGGAAAGGTTTATAATTGGGAAAATGACACAGTTAAAAATTATATATTTCTATTGTGAAAGTAACACATTCATTATGAAAATCTTGGCAAGTACAGAAAAGTGTTTTATTATCAATATTTCCTTCTATTTTTGTTCCAGCACACCTACACAAACACACTGGCATCTGGCACTAGATAAGGGTCACTTTCTGAAGCAAATAGTTTAAATACCTGCCATAGAATTCACCTATTAAATTCTGGATCATGTTATATAAAATATTATATATTACTTGTATTCACCTGGTGTTACTGTTACTTAGGTTTTTGGATTAAAATTATATAAAGTAACTTTAGATGACATAGCTTACAAGTATTTACCTATAACATTTTATTTTCCAAAATTATACTATTTGATCATAAGACTATCCCATAATAAATTTACCCATTCCCCTATGGTTGGACAATTAGATCGTCTCAACTTTTTTGCTATTATAAATGACTCTATGATGAATATTCTCCCCATTTGTGATTAATTCCTCAGCAGTAGAAGTATCAGTTCATATAATTAGAACATTTTTTAGTCTTTTGTTACTCATAGCAAAGTGTCCCTCCAGAAAAGATGTGCACATGTATGCATGCCGGCCAAGCACAAAGATGCTCATTTCATCTCAACCTGACCGGGGCTGAGTACTAACAGAAGATACAAGGCAACCATAGGCAGGTCAATTGGATTATCCCCAAGTGAAATGGCACCAGGCTCTGTCAGTGTCTGCATCAATTTACACACTAAGAGAGCCACCCATGGGTCCCTGGTTGGTAAGCTGGATTAGTTTTGCTAGAATTGATCGTTTCTCTGACACTCTTTGTTTCTTACACTTTCATTTCTGACCAGTGCATCTTTTAATGGATGCATTGTCTTTAGCCATTGACAACTTTAGCTAAGTTTTCTTCTCCAGCCTAGAAACTTGAGCTCTCTTATTTTCTGTCTGCCCTAATCCATTGCATATTGATTCCATAGTTTGACTACCAGAGATGGTCTCTTTACTAATATCCAAATTAGTTGCTGGAAGAGAATAAGAGAATATTTTGTTTTCTTCACTAAACCACTTGCAATATATATGTTCCCATTTGACCCTCATTGAAGCAGTAAGAAGTGGGCAAAGAAAGAGAAAAAAAACAAAGCTCACAGAAGTTAGGTGGTTCTCCCAGGAGTTCAGAGTTTTTTCGTGACCATACCAGAACTTGAACTTGACACTGTTCTTTCTACATCATCTCCCAAAAGACATAGAAATTGGTTCCAGAGTCACCAGTTAGAAATATAACAAAATCCATTAACTGGGAGGTACTGGGGTCTTGAGCAAAATGTATGATCACATGAAAGAAAAGGAAGTGATTGAATTTGAAAGTCTTGTGAAGGAAGATGCACTGCTTGGAGATACCTGTCTACAATGAGAGGAAGTGAAATCAAAATTCAAACAAAAACTCAGACGCAGGCAAGAGTATGATGGTTATCAAAGAAAAAGAGGGGTAGGGGGAGGTAAAAAGGGGTCAAATGTATGGTGACAGAAGGAGGCTTGACTTTGGACATTGAGCACACAATGCAATACAGAGATGATGTATTATAGAATTATAAACTTGAAACCTTTATAATTTTATTAACCAATGTCACTTCAATAAAGTTAATATCATTTAAAAATACAGAGTGAAGGAGAAAATGAAGTGCTGAGGGTCTTCAAAGTCTGGATCCAATTGCCTTTAAGGCAAATAATTCTACCTCTGCCATTCCTGGATACATGAGGCAAGAAAGCAACAATGACATTGCCTACACCAATTGGGGTCGAGATTTTGTGTTGCAATGGGATAGCAGAGTTATGAATCACACTGCCACTCTAAATCCAAATACAGAAAGGTGTACAAGCCCTGCCTGGTAATGAACACAGTGGATAAGGTGCCAGCCTGTGAACCCAAAGGTCTCTGGTTCAATTCCCAGCCAGGGCACATAACCAGGTTGCAAGCCAGGTCTCCAGCCAGGTCCCCAGCTGGAGGCAGGTGAAAGGCAACCACGCATTAATGTCTTTCTCCCTCTCTGCCTCTCTCCCTTACCCTCTCTCTGGAAATAATAAATAAAATCTTTTTTAGAAAGAAAGAAAGAAAAGTGTACAAAGAGATGACCAACTCTTTGAAGGGGAATGTGCTTTGTTAGCATCTAAAACCTTTCTGTCAGCTTGACCTACCCTTCTTACATCTCCCCATCAATGCCTCTCATACAATGGGCAAGAATTTTCTGAGCTTCTCCAGTCTAGCTGGCTCACCAAGTATCAAAACATCCACACCAGAGCTTTGGTTCTCGGCAGCTCTACAAATTTGCCCCCTTGGGATGAGGCAGCAAAGGTTAAGGTTGTGGAGGTCTTTAATCAATAGTGCATGAGCCTGAAGAACAGGCAGGAATCAATAATACATTTCCACACTCAAACGTTTTTCATGCTCAAAACAATAGCATCAAAATATTCATGCCAGACTGCAACTGAAAAAGTCATTAAAAAAATTATTCTTCGCTCTCTTGCTAATTAACAAGACATAGTAAATGTGCTTATCATATAGAAATGAGAAAGAATCGATTGGGGAAAACTCAGAAAATATGCTGTTTTCCAGTGCCCCAACCCCACCCCCACTGCAATTTTTGCAAAGAAAGCCTTATTGTGGTTTCTAGGATGTGTCTGCAGGATGATGTGTGATAAGCAAGAAAAAGGAAGTAAAGGTATGTTCAGAGCTCAGGGTCTGTGCAGTGAGGAAGTACTCTGTTAACTCATGAAATATAGTAGATGTCTCAACTCAAGATACATAGTGGACCCACAGTACAAGCAGTATATGTTAACTGATTTGATGGAAACCACTATCATTGCTGGATGATTTCCAATGGGCAGCCAATCTGAGAAACACTGAAGTAGATTGTGTCTCCAGGCAAGATAATTTTTTAAAAATCATATAACCCCACATAATCTTTCCAGAAACAGATGGTAATTTTAGCACTGAGGTTTGTGTCTGAATGAATAAGGAGACAGAGCTACTCTACTAAAAATTGTTATCTCGGTGGCCTTAGAAATATTTCTTGACTTTTAGGAAATGTGTTTAAAATTGGAAAGGATGAGAATATATAAAAAATATATTGAATCATCTCCACTATTTTATTTCATTTACTTATTAATTCACTAACTTATTTTGTGTGTGTGTCAACATTTGCTCTATCATTGGCACTTTGCACATATCATTGGCTAAGACAAGTCTATGTGACCTCAACTGAATCAGTCCACTTGAGTGACACCAAGGAAATGAAATTGGAACAATAGAATGATGGATTAGAATATGGTTTTATAAGTGCCATGAAAATAATATGCACAGTGCGCCAGAGGAGACCCGCAGCCACAGAAGGAGAAATAGCAGCATACAGCTTCTTAGGAAACTGCTTGTAGGAAGATGAGGTTGAAGTGAGGATGGGAGACGGTGATGGGCCACAGGTGAAGCTAGGGAAGTAGGCAGATCTAGGTCAGTGATTCACAACCTGGCTGCATATAGAATCATTAGGGGCATAAAAAATAAATAAGTAAATAAATAAACTAATGCCCAGTTCCTACCCAAAACCAATTAACTCAGGATCTTTTGGTAGTGGAACCCAGCTGGTCCCAGAGAATTGCCGGTTTGAGAAACACTGGAGTAAATTATAAAGTATCCTCTTATCAGTCTAAGGTGTTTAGGCATTGGACTTTGAATTCTCAGAAAGAAAGAAAGAAAGAAAGAAAGAAAGAAAGAAAGAAAGAAAGAAAGAAAGAAAGAAAGAAAGAAAGAAAGAAAGAAAGGAAGGAAGGAAGGAAGGAAGGAAGGAAGGAAGGAAGGAAGGAAGGAAGGAAGGAAGGAAGGAAAAAAGGAAGAAAGAAAGGAAGAAAGAAAGGAAGAAAGAAAAGAAAAGAAATAGAAAAAGACTCCTGATACCATGGAGATAATTCAATCCAAGAAACAACATAAAACTTTCAAACTGATTTAAATCGACCTTCCAGCCCGCCAGTGCTCATTTAGCTCTTTGAGCCCTGCCAGATAGAAGGTCAGCTTCAAGGAGCCAAGGTAACATCCTGGGCAGAGCTCATGTGAAACAGGACCAGAGTCAAGTCCTGACAGGTTATGCAGCTTTCTCTATGTGCCTCAGTTTCCTTACCTATATTTCATTAGTAATATCTGCCCATTTTAGAGAAGTGCTGTAAAACATCTTTTGAAGATTTACTGCATGCTGGGCTCTTTGATAAGCTCCAGGAATATCATAGTGAGCAAAAGGTGAAGATCATTCTTATTGAGTTTCACTTTTAAGAAAGACTTGGGCGTTAGTCAATAGCACACAAGTGATTATTAAAAATTACACAATTACAATTTATATCATGACAAATGACCACATTTATATAGGACAAACAACAAGAACTAAGAAAATATGTAATAGGAGAGCTTATCTGGGAAGACCAGGCTGGAATTTCAAAAACTGGAAGCTAATCCAGTGAATATGCAGGAGAAGGGAAAGTTGAGAGGAATAAGGATGAAAGGGAAGTTCAGAAAGAGCAAAGTATATAAGTGAAAGCCCTGAGAGGTGAGACAATAATGTATACAAATGACTCAGCAACGTTTCAGGTGCATACTCAGTTGCTGCTATCCTTTCTGAATGCAAACTGGAAACAGGTGAGAAATAGAAACGGAAGAAGAGATTGATTGGATCAGATATGTTCTAATTTTTAAAAACACTTTTAAGTATTTATGACGTTGAGTTGAAGGTGAAAATGTGACCTCTGACCCCAGCAGTTAAGACTGTGCTTAATGAAGGTCTCAAGGAAGAAAGGTTGGCTTTCACTCAAACCCAGGACAAATGGCTCACTAATGAGTGTCATGTTAATTGTCAAGGTGCTGTCTCAGGTGAATGCTGACGGACAATTTCTACAGTAAAGGACAGTGAGGTTTCCAGTCAGCCTGCATCTTAGAAGATCATTGACAGCTCTGGCACATTGATGGTTGTTATTCCAACTGATATCACAAAGTGCTTGAAATGTGACTGCCTGGACCACAGCTCCCTTAGTCTCTCTGGGACTGGCTTGAGTGACAAAATGCAATCACATCCTTCACGGATTTCCTTGATGTTCTCTCTGGGGGCTCCTGATGAAGCGGTGAACTACGGACAGCCATTATCACTGGATATGCCAGCAGCCGATAATAAGCATTTGATCACTTCTCTTAATGTAAGTTGCTAAGGAGCTCCACACATTAGGGCAAGCAGATTTTGTGCTTTCTGCCCACAGATTTTTCTTTTCTTAATCTTTCATTTTCTCTATCTCCACAGCCTGAGTGTTACTTTGCTCAAAACAGAAGGCATATGTGGGGACCCAGAATTGTGCCCTTCTCAGAGGAAGCCCACACCTTTGCTGTCACTCTCACTCCTTAGCATGTGTGTCAAGAGGCTGTACAGACTGTAGTTAAAAGCATGGGTCTTGGAGTCAGACAGAGCTGGACTCAAATTTAAGCTCCGTAACTAGCTGACGTATGTTGGGCATGATTCACTAATGCTCTGACTCTTGATTTTTTCAGCTGGAAAACAGAGGTCATAGTATGAAATTATTAAGGTCACTGATAACTGTGAAAATCCTGACCCAGACCTGTCTATTTAGCAATAGATAGGAGGTTTACAGAAGTTATCACTCTCATGGTTACCATACTACAATTATTCTCACTCTTATTACTGTCTTAAGTTCCTACTTTCTTGCTCCCAGCAAATGTAGGAAAGTTTAGTTGGCTCTGAGAACATGTTATTTTGACCATGGATATTAGCTATAACTCACTGGGACTCTTTCTTTTTCTTTTTTTTTTCCAGTGATAAAAATATTCATCATAAATTGGTTAAGGCAAAAAATCCAACAAGTCCAGCTTCTATTAGCTGCAGGTGTGGCTGGATCCAGATGATCAAATAATGTTAAGAATCTGCTTCCCGTCACCTCATCTCTATTTTACTCCATTCTGGCTTCATTTTTTCAGGGAGCCTCTCCCCTGTGTTGACAAAAATAACCCTCAGCAAGTCTAGGTCAAGATATTGCTAGTGGAGCAAAGCTAATGAAAAGAAAGTAATTATTTCCCAAATGTTTCCAGAAAAATTCCTGGGCCTAATTATCAGATTGACTTGGATCAAAGGGCTGCCCCTAAACCTTTCCTGGTGGCCAGGGATGCAATGTTCTGATTGGCCAGACCCGAGTCTCCCACCTGGAGTGGAAGAGAAATGCCCACCAGAGAAAGCATGGGATACTCTTTCCTGAAGAGGGTCCTGGAAATGTAGACAAGAAATAAATCACGTTCACTGACTATAGGTGTTCAATATTTTCCTTTAATGTCAACATCCTTCCCCACAAAACAACTGTTGACAAAAGAGGTTCACTTGGGTCCACTGCCCAGGTGTTCCCCTGCTCCCAGCCTTGCCTACTCCTCACCCAGCCATTTCCTCACCCCAGGACTAGGCCTCTGCACTAGGGCCTCTGCCACTTCCCAGCATCTGCATTTGTCCCAATTCGCACAGCAAGGACAAGTGCTAGCAAGAAAGAGGACTGTAGCCAGCCGTTCGGCTTCTGATCACCCACTGTCAAATTACGTTAAAGCCCTCTCAGGAGCATAGCCATTTCATCACTGGGAACCTCAGGTTTAAAAGAAATCAGCAGCTTTTCTTTCTCCGGTTTCTAGCCCCTCTCAAACAAATAACAATTTCTTACCTTGACTTTACAGTAATTTAGCTAACCAACAATAGCAGGAATTGGTCTCATTGACTGTTTGCTAGGCTCCTAGGCCTGGTGTGAGGGACAGAGGTGGAGAGAACACCAGGTACACACCCGTGACAAACATCACTGAGCAATCAAGCACTTTTTCCTGGTCACCCTGGGCCTGATCTCTGAATCCTTCTCAGTTCAGCAACCATGAAAAGAGTGGGATTTGTTTCATTTATAAGAGAGAAAACCATTTGCCCTCCTAGGTTTTAGCTATATCTGTAACCACTAGAAACTTTGTTTCTTTAATATGAACTTTTCTCCTTTGTTTCCTTTCAAGCGGACTCCCCTGCCTCCTTCTCCCTTTCATGTCCACTCTTTTAATCATTAAGCCCACAAAACCAGGAGTCTCTGACAACATCAAATAATCCTAGGAACAAAGCCTGGGATCTCTTGGCCACAGGGACAAAGTTTTGGGCAAACTAAAGATAACACCTAGGCCCCACTGAGTTTCCTGTCTGCACCTCAGAAAAGTGGCAAAGCCACAGGAAACCATGCCAATAGCTGACATCATGACCAGATACAATGACCAATCAATCAGTAGAGACCGCAACCCTGACCAAGACCCTAACTCCCTCAGTCAACATGATTAATGATTTTCCCCTCTGGAAATCATCCCCTGGAAGCCTTTGGGGAGCCAGGTCTTCGAGCATTAGCTCACCTGTGGCTCCAGGCATGGGCCACTTGCCAAAAACTAAAACCTTCCTTTCTTTGCTGCAAGTTCCTGTTCATGTCTTATTGGGCTTCGGTGTGTGCAGGCAAACAGACCCCTTTATTTTGGGAACATGCCTATGTCTATACCTAACAAGTTGTTATCCTCCCAACTCCCCCACATTAGGCATGATTACCCACATCTTACAGGTAAGTGAGGCTCTGAGAGATACAGCAGTTTGCTCACTATTACACAGCTACCAGGCCAGTGATCCCACAGTCTGTGTTTCATACCATTCTCCTTCCTTCTCATTTTCCTCTATATTAAAAGCAGCAAGCTCTTCATAACTACCAGCTCACCCAGCAGCACAGGGAAGAGCACAAGCTCAGAGCCTGATGTCAGCCCCAAGGAGAAGGTGGCTGCCCCTTCTGCCTCCAGAGACTCCAGGTGACTCACCCACTCTGCACTTGACAGTCAGCTCCCTCCCAGGAGCGCTGGAGGGCCCAAGGAGCTGCTCCACGGTGATGCTGCTTTACAAATGGTGCCAGAGCCAGCACAAGCCCTGCCCTCCCCCATGGGAAGCAGAATGATGGCATTTTATTTCTGTGCATCCCTAGCAGCCTTCAGCTTCGGTGTCCCTGGCCAGTAGGTTAGTGTGGCCAGTGTGTCAGAACAAAGCAACTCTGAGGCCCTAACCCACCAGTGGTGATGGAGAGCAACTGGCAGCTGGAAGAAGGAACCTGATACCAAAAGAAATTTGAAAGTGAACTGACTCTTCTAGGCAAGGGCTCAGTCGAGCAGCAGAGGAGATGGCCTAGGGAAGTGAGGGGGAAGGAAGATCTGTTTTAGGTACAGGCATAGCAAAAACCAGTAATAACTCACAGTAACTGCAGCCTGCCCTTTATTTCCCAGAAATTGTTCTGAATCCCCTATTCTTCCTCTCCCCCTTCCCTCCCACCTTTCTCACTAAAAATTACAAGAGGCTGTGTAGTCACAGAGGGTAAGAGCAGGAGCTTTGGGTCTGAGTCCAACATCAGCAATTACTGCCTGAATAACCTAAAGAAAGTGCTTTAGCTTGTCAGTGTAGTAGTTCATACTTTATTAAAATGTTTCTCAACATTTGCACTATTGACACTTGGAGCCAGATCATTCTTTGTGATGGAAACTGCCCTGTGGATTATAGAATTTTTAGCAGCATTCCTGATTCCTACCCACTAAATGCCAGTACCACCTATCCAACCACCATTAGTCATAATAACTAAAAAGTCTCCAGACATTGCTAAATGTACTGGAAGTGGGTGGGAGAGGGTGGGTGAGAATGAGTGCTTCATGAGACTCTTATAATAATTAATCAAATTGATGTGATATATTATAAATCACTTAGAAAAGTACCTGGCATATCACAAGGGTTGGCTAAATGTTAGTAATTATTGCCATGCCTTTGCCCATGCTGTTCCTGCAGCCTGGGGTACCATTCCCTCCTTTTTCACACTCCCCATACCCACATTTATGACAGATATTGCTAATTAACTATAGCACAATTCCTGATGCCCTCAGGTATAACTTCGGAGTCCTTCTCAACACAGCTGCCATCTTTCAAGGTCCAGGTTATTCTTTAAGACCCAGGGACAATGCCTGGTACTGGGAAGCTATTTCACTCTGACCTCATGACCATATGATCAAGTCTTTATACGGCCTTGGCAGTTGAAGAAATTGAGGCTTGGGAAGGTGAAATAAATTGCCGACGGCCATGTGGTTATTAAATGACAACGCTGGATATGAACCTCGGCTTTTTAAATCCTCAAAGCCCATTTTTTTACCATCCCCAAAGCTAGATATCAGATCCACAGAGTTTGATTCCAAAATTCACAACCTTAAACCTAATCCTGGGTAGTTAGTGTTATACCCAGATGAAAGCGAGACACCAAACGCTGGAGACTTTCGGGGATTCAGAGATGTTATTTATTGGCCAAACAACAGACCTGCGCAGGGGCGACCTCGATCTCATGAGGCGCGCCCTGTCGCTTACAGCTAGGGCTTTTTATAGCAGAGCAAGCCAGTCCGGGCACAGAAGATAAGATGGTAGTTAGTGATTGA
>PVIW01014969.1:0-21360 GCA_004026585.1 Noctilio leporinus | reverse complement strand
GGGGCTGATCCGTTAGATCTGGCCGGCTGGCATGTACTTCCTCTATTACCTCTATGCAATTATGGTCAGGTTCCCCCAGTTCTGCTGGCAGGAAGGTTGCTGGGTTGATTTGTCGTACAGTTTTCACCTTTACTCTTGGATTCCCATAGAGGAGCCCCTGATACTGGGTAAGCCGGGGGTTAGAGAGCCATTTGTGACCTTGGCCTTCAAGGAGGCTAGTCACAGCGTGGGGGGCGTACACAGTAGTTTCCTGTCCCAGCGTCAGTTTGTCTGCCTCCTGTAACAGGGTGACTGCTGCCGCTATGGCCCTCAGGCATGGCGGCCATCCTGCAGCTACATTGTCCAGTTGCTTTGAGAGGTATGCTACCGGCTGCTGCCAAGGTCCCATTGTCTGGGTCAGGACCCCCAGTGCTACCTTGTCTCTCTCATGCGTGTAAAGGCTGAAGGGTCGGCTGGGGTTACGCAGTCCTAAGGCTGGGGTTTTTCCGAGAAGGGCTTTGATTTCCTGGAAGGCTTTTTCCTGCTGAGGGTCCCATGTAAATGGGGCCGTTTCTGGGACCTTTAAGCCCTGGTAAAGGGGCTTGGCAAGTGTTGCATACCCAGTATCCAGATTCGACAAAACCCAGCAGCTCCTAAAAATTCTCGGAGCTTCCTCTTGCTCGTTGGTGCAGGTAGGCTGAGAATGACCTTTTTTCTCTTACTACTCAGGATTCACTTCCCCTGTGAGATAATAAACCCCAGGTATTTCACACAGGTCTGGCATATCTGTGCCTTCTTCCAGGAGGCCCGGAACCCTGCCTCTGTCAGTAGCTCAAGTAGGAGGCAGGTACCTTCCCAACACTGTCGCTGGGTTGGTGCGGCCAGGAGTAAGTCATTCTATATATTGGAGTAAAACTAGGTCTGGGTGTTGTTCAATGAACGGCCCCAGGTCCTTTGCTAAGGCCTCCCCAAACAGGGTGGGAGAATTCTTAAACCCTTGGGGAAGACGGGTCCAAGTCAACTGGGTCTTTGTGCCCGTATGCGGGTCCTTCCACTCAAAAGCAAAGAGGGGCTGACTTATTTTTACCAAATGAAGGCAAAAGAAGGCATCCTTCAAGTCCAAACAACTGAACCATGCTGCCTCAGGTGGGAGCTGGCTGAGGAGAGTGTACGGGGTTGGCACTACTGGGTGCAATGTTTCTGCAGCTTCATTAACTGCTTGTAAGTCCTGTACTGGCCAGTACCCACTACCATCAGGCTTCCGTACTGGCAGGAACGGTGTGTTCCACGAGGACTGGCAGGGAACTAGGATCCCTTCCTTCAGATGCTTCCGTATGACCCCAGATATTCCAAGTCTAGCTTCTCGGGAAATGGGGTATTGGCGGATTATTTGCTTTGGGGCAACCCCTGGTTTCAGATTGACTACAATAGGTGGGTGGTTTTTTGCTAGCCCCGGTGGGTTCCCCTCAGCCCAGGCCTGAGGATATTTAGCCAGTAAGTCAAGTGGCCTTTTTGCTTCTAAGTTCTCGGGGCTCTCCTGGCCTCCAGAATATAAACGATATTCTTCCTCTCTGGGGATCAGGACTGCCATTATGGTCGGGGTTCCAACCGTTAGTTGGGCTTCTCCTGTTGGCTGGAAGGAAACTTGGGCCCTCATTTTGGACAGGAGGTCCCGTCCTAGGAGCGACACCGGGCCCTCTGGGACATACAGGAATTCATGCTTTACCCGGTGGTCCCCTAGTTCCACCATGTGTGCTTGACAAAAGGGCTTAGGATTGGTCTGCTCTCCCGTCGCCCTGATGACAGAAATTTCGCGTCCGGACGGGGGAGCAATTGGGACTGTTACCACCAAATGTTCTGCTCCAGTGTCAATCATGAAAGGGATTTGCTGGCCCCCTATTAGTGCTTGGACCATGGGCTCGTGGGGGCCTAGATTCAGAGAGCCCGGTCCTCCCTATTCTGAGTCCAGCCTGGCCAGACTCAGGATAGTTGGAGTGGCTGGTCCAGGCTCCTGACTCCCCACCGGAGGCTTCTTCTTGTGGTTCGGACATTCGTTCTTCCAATGTCCCTTTCCCTTGCAGTATGCACACCGATCAGGGTCTAGGGCTGAGCCCTTCCCCCACTGGATTCTTTTTCCCTTCCCTCTACCAACTCTTTCTGAGCCAGGGTGCCCCAAGGCTGCAGCCAGTAATATAGCCTTCCTTTCCATTCTTTTCTGTGATTCCCTCTCAGCCGCCTCCTCTCTATTGCTGTACACCTTATTTGCTACTTCGATCAGCTGACTAATATTCATCCCTGCAAAGCCCTCCAACTTCTGGAGCTTCTTGCGAATGTCCAATGCTGACTGGGAGACAAAGGCAGTGTTGACCTTTGTCTGGTGCCTCTGGGTCAAATGGCGTATAAATTCGATATGCCTCACACAACCGTTCATAGAAATCCCCGGGGCACTCCTCTGGCCACCGAGTGACACTGACGACCTTAGACATATTAGTGGGTCGGCGGGCCCCTGCCCATACACCCCGGAGGAGGGCCTCCCTGTACCTCTGTAATGCAACGCGCTCTTCCTCAGTATTATGATCCCATTCTGGCTGGGCAGGGCATCTGGAGCTGCAGTCCTGGCCCACTGGACTGGATCTAAGACTCCTGGCGGGGCTACTGTTTCTAGATACCGGTGAGCCTCCTGGATAATTCGGCGTCTCTCCTCCGTGTTAAACAGGGTGAGGAGCAGTTGCCGACAGTCATACCAAGTTGGGCGATGGGTTTGCATGATTGACTCTATCAGGTCAATGAGGGCCTGTGGCTTTTCGGAGTATGAGGGGGTATGATGCTTCCAGTTAAGGAGGTCAGTAGTAGTGAAAGGCTGATAGTAAAGGATGGAGTGTCCTGGACGTTCTGTTCCATCAGGCCCAACCTGAGGCAGCCCCTGTGCTTTTCGTAGCGGCATCAAAGGGGAGGGCCTGGCCCTCAGGCGGGCTGCCACTGGTGAGAGGGGGTTGGCTGAAGCAAAACTGATGGCGGTGGGGTGTCATTCTGCGGCGATGCGGGTGCTGCAGGGCCCAGCGCATACGGAGGGGGCAAGATTAATGGGGGCTCATCTTCTGGATCTCCCTGGTGGATTGGGGGTTGGCGACGTTCTTCCTTGTTCTGGGCTACAAAGATCATTGTATTCCTGGCTCTCCAGCCATCTCTGCCCTCCCTGGCTCTGGCTCTGACCTGCCGCTCTTCACCTATACCAATTTTCCTGGCCTCTTGTCCTGCGCATTTCCTGAGCCAGGAGGGCAGATCCTGAGCTAATTCCTGCCAGCGGTCTATATAGGCGAATTGGTCCGGGTGGCCTGGCTTTCCCGTCACTACCAAGTGGACTGCCCTAATTACGCCTAGATTCAGAGTTCCCTCAGGCCAGCCAACCCCAAAAGCTGGCCACTCGGTGGTGCAGAGGGCTTCGAGCTGGTCCCTATTCATGCTAGGATCCTGCCCTTGGAAGTGCTTGAAGTTGCTCAGCATGCAGTCTAGAATGGTTGATGGACCCCCACCCATTGTGACTTTCCCCCCACTGCGGCGCAGACTCACAAAGGGTAGGGTACAAACGGTTCGTCCGCCTGGCCTCTCCTCTCGCGAGGGACTTGGGTCTGTCTTAGCTAAGGCTGCCTGTGTACAATCTGGGTTATATCCAGCCGTTATGTCGTATGACAGACCGAGGAACCGCAGGTTAGGACTCACGCAGGTGCCGTAGGCTGAGGCCTGTGGCACCGCCAATCACTCTCACACTCACACACACACACAGACGCCTGAGAAGTTATAACAGTCCGCCCTCCGTTAGGATTGTCTCTATTGCTCAACCCTTGAGGGAGGGGGAATTCAGGAGGTGATCAGTCTCCTCTTCCACCGTTAAGGTGGGCCTGGTTCTCGGGCACAGGTCCCCGGGGCACTCACCAGTCCTGTAGCAGCTGCACCTGGTCCCACTGATTCACCTCCCCTCGGTCCGGATGAAAGTTGTGCTCTTCTCGGCTGCTGGCCGCAGGACCCTGGGCGGCCTTGGAACCCGGAATCACCAGGGCGCGCGCTTTCCCCCGTTCCTTGGTCCCACGCAGCGCCGGAGGCCGCTTCACTGGAGGCAATAGCCCGCTTGCGTGAGCCGCTTCTCCGTCAAGGAACCAAAATGTTACGGGAACAGACTTAGGCGGAACTCCAAGATGAGTGAAAAAGCATGCGAACCCAGAGGAGTCAGTCTCCAAATTCTGGGCCCCGAGTAAGGGTCTCCCTTCCTTATATACTTTTGGGGAGTGGGCGGAGGCGGGGACAAACGGGGAACAAAGAAGAGGGACCTAGCGCGGGAAAACAGATCCTACTCTAAGTTAGAGCCCCTATCTATGGCTTGACCTCCTACTCCCTGCTGAGTGTTTCTGTTACAATTTGAAAGAAAAATTCGAGATTCATTCTTTCAACATTTTATTTTTTTCATTTCTGAAATACAAAATCAAAGTATATTTTTGTAACACAGCACGTGAATGGCCTTATATTGTTTTTGAGACAGGATGACAATATAGGTATTTTAAAACTTCCTTTTTAAAAACACTTTATTGAGGGAAATAGCTCATCAAAAAGTTACATGGGTATATAGACAATACTTTTTCATTACATTAGTGCTTTTGAATGCCAAACATGGAATAGCAGGCTCTCCAACTAAAAATTTGGTCCTCCAAAAAATATAAATATTCCTCCTATAACAAAAATTAATTGAACATACTGTTGAAAGAAACAGAAGTTTCTGGTGTAGGCCTGAGTGAGCTTGAAAAACATGTTAGGATATGTTTCAATTATACAGAGGGAACATTCTAGTATCCACCTAAAAACATTTGCAGAATAACTGGCCTGAGGCTATGGGGTTGTTTTGCCTCAAAGGAGGACAGAAGGTGCAGGGGAGAGTGCTAAAGTCTAACAATAGTCACAGAATCACTCAAAATTAACCGAAGTTCTATATCAAATATACAAAAGTAGAACAATGTCAACAGTTATTCAATGCCTGGAAAGCAAATTGTAAACTCAGAACAAATATCTCAGCAGAAACAATGTTTATAAGACTTTGAAGGCAAAAAATTTCATATTAATAGATAATGTCTTATGCACGGTACATTTGTTTCCAGGCTACTGGGGACAACCACAAAACATACAAGCTGCTTAACCTTCCACCATTCCCTTGAGTGCTAAACCCAGACCACCTTTGGCCACTTGCAAGGGTGTTTTTTCTTCCTTATTCTCAATGTAAATACTTGCTCCCTGGGACACCAGCAGTTTTGCTTCTTCCACTCTCTCTTCATCACAGGCTAAGTGTCTGAAATTGAGGAACAAAGACCAATAAATCACAACTATATCTATATAGTGGCTAAGATAGGTACTCCAAAGTACATATTATTAGGTAGTGTAACATTGTAAAGTTATTTAATTAAGAAAAGAAAATCAATTTGCATGGGGAAGAGTTTTTATAAGTTAAAGCTCAGTGAAATAGCCTCATAATACCAGATCATAAATCATTATTCTGGTCCTACTGCAAGAAAAGAAAGAATCTAAACACCAGTCTAACCTGTAGTCAAGATGGCAGCAAAGATAAATACGGCTCATCTCCTTGCACAATCACATAAAAACTATAACAAAATTATAGAAAAACCATCACTTAGAACTGTAAGAAATGGAAGTCTGACAACTACAGAATTAAAGAAACCAGTTCCATCCAGACTGGTAGGGCGCGTGCAGACATAGAACTGGCTGGTCCCACATCTACATGGTGGGTAAAAATTTGGGAGGGAGAGCATAGGTGTGAAGAGTCTCAGCCCCATAGCAGGCCCCCCAGCCCAGGGTTCCAGAGCTAGGAAGGTAAGTCCCAATAATTTCTGGCTGTAAAAGCCATTGGGAGATTGCGACAGTGGAAGAGATGTTTGGAGTCCAAGCAGTTCCTCTTAAAGAACCCACACAGATAGAAAGATGGGGACAGAGTAGAGAGCAGTGCTGACAGAATTCTCAAGTGCCAGAGCAGCTGGAGGATAAGGTAGGGAGCATGAGACATCTGCAGGTACCTGTGAATTGGAGCGGTCAGCATCTGGGCTTAAGGGTGCACAGCCCAGAGGGTGCAGAGAGCTACAGGACAGCAGGTGAGAGTTCAGAACCAATGGCTGAGGGCGGTTCTTGGCAGTGGTGGCTCTGCCCAGAGGGGTGGCTCTAACTGAAGACAGCTTCAGGCTCCCCAGTGAATAGAAATCTAAGCAGTGATGTGTAGACAGTGAGCGCAAACTCGGGGAGACTGAGGAATTGAACTCCTGCAGGGGAGGGACTGTGTAAGAGCTCTGCTCCAGAGGCTGAGAGAAAGGAAGTGCCTTCTGGGACCAGAGGCAGAGGAGGAGAGACCCACAAGGAGCAGGACTCGGGGAGCTGGGAAGTGCACTGGCCAGGGCAGTGGGAGGGCCAAAAATTGTGCTGCTGCGCCACTCAATGAGAGGGCAGCTCAGAGCCCCAGGGAGAAGAGAGGCCCAAACCCGCATACCAGTACCACAGCACAAATTCCTATGGAAACTACAGCTCAAAACTGCACACCAGGAGTTTGCTAATGGTGCAACTGGCCCACCCATTGCAATCAACAAAAACCTCCTGGAAGAGCTGGAGGGGGAGGGGTAGCCATAGGTAGCACACAGCTCAGGCCCCCCTT
Organism: Noctilio leporinus; assembly: GCA_004026585.1. Taxonomy (NCBI): domain Eukaryota; kingdom Metazoa; phylum Chordata; class Mammalia; order Chiroptera; family Noctilionidae; genus Noctilio; species Noctilio leporinus. The sequence goes on along the minus strand of PVIW01014969.1, from coordinate 14,684 downwards.
TCGAGCCAGGTGGCATAAACCTCCTCGAAGAGCAAGAGGAAAAGGGCTAGCCATCACCAGTGCTGTAGCTGTGGGGCTTCCCATAGAACCAGGGGCCTATCGAACGCAGTGAAAACCTCCAAAAAGAGCTGGACAGGGAGAGCTAGCCATCGCCTGCAAGCCACACTGCAGGCCCCCCAGGGAGCCAGGGGCTCTTTGCAGACACTGGCTGGAAAACCCTTCTTTAGGAGCTGGAAGGGGAGGGTTAGCCATCACCAGAGCAAATGAAGTTGTAGGCCAACAACCCTTGGAGCCAGCCGCCCATCTCAGATGGAAACCTCCTCTAGCAGATGGAGGGGGAGGAGTAGCCATCAACACCACAACACCACATAAGCACCCTGCAGTTTTTCACACAGAACCAGCTCTGGAAGGGAGGGCCCCAAAATGCTAGCAGTGTGGAAACCCAGCTAGGCTACTGGAGACTAAGCCTACTAGGGGTGTGGCACTGAGAATCGGCCTGACTGTAGACTACAGAGACTTGATCAAGAAAAAGAGGTAGACTCAGGAAATGGATTGCTGCTAATCTCAAGAACATGAATTACACCAAGAGCTACATGAACAATGAATCCCTAACATATCCTTTTCAAAAGTTACTTCCAACCCTCACAATTAGTGGATTTTAAGTAAATACTGTTTATATCATAGGGTATCCCAACTCCCATATTTTTACTTCTCCCTTATCTCAATCCATCTAAATACCCAAGATCCTTCTCCTACTCTTGTTTTAAAGTCTACTCACTCTCCTGCTACAACTCATTCCCAGTCCTCAATCTAAGTATTCCTCCCTTCTCCAGAGCCTTAAACCATTTTTTTTGGTGGGTGCCCTACTAGGGACTACATATTATTGTTTTCTGCTAAAAACACACAGGTCTTGGCTCCACCTTGACCAATCAGGGCTCATTGAGGGTGAACAGGGAGGTAGATGCAGCAACTACATATATATATGCTTATACTCTTCACTTCTACCTGAAGCATTCTGATTTTTCTCCTCCCCATTTCTGTATAAGTTAGCTTTCTTCTTGCATCCCCACTATCTTTGCTACCCCTTGCACCTTTCAAAATTATATATACTTTAGTCAACTTAATCATTTTTCCCCTCTTATAACAGTCTTACCATATCTATATCCTCATCAAGACTGGCTGTTGCATCTGAGGATGTGATTAAAAGTGGGGGTTACCTTGGAGGGTATGGGTATTCAGCAAGGTTCATAGGTACTCAAAATGGGTATTAAAGGAGAAAGACAATTCTGAAGGTGTGGTTATTATGCCTGGACTGCTGGTTCTGTTTTAGGAGCAGCTTAAAAACAGTTTATGAGACGGGATAGAAGGAGTGTCTCTCAATTAGCCAACCAGAGGGAAAGGAGGAACACATACAACCAATCCAAAATAAAATCAAACAGCCCAAGTTAATGACATAAAGAACACCCCAAGAGCAATAAGTTGAGGAAATCTAGGAGACTGAAACACTGAACCCCACAAATCTCCTAACACAGAAGGGTGCTCCACGATCGGCAGGGAATCAAAGCAGGTTAATCCAAGACAAAAAACAAGCAACTGCAGATACCCAAAATGGGGGAAAAAAGAATCAGTCCATCACCAAAAGGAAAGGAGGAATCCCTAGAAAGATCACTAAGTGAAACAGAGGCAAACAAACTATCAGATATGGAGTTCAAAACAATGATGATAGAGAAGCTCAATGAGCTTCAGCCAGCTCAAAGAAAACTATAAACAACTCCAGGGGAATTGAAAACAACTCCAGAGAAGCTACAAGGAACTTACTGAGAGATACACCAGCATTAAAAAGGACTTAGAAACTATCAGTAAGACCCAGGAGGAAATGAAGAATACAATTTCTGAATTGAAGAATACAGTAGAAGGAATCAACAGCAGGCTACAGGAAGCAGAGGATCAGGACAGCGTGCTGGAGGACAACACAGAAAAACATTCCAAGACAGTGCAACAGAATGAAAAAAGGCTGAACAAGAATAAGAGGTTTTAAGAGAGCAGGAGGACAACATGAAATGCAATAATATCAGCATCATAGGGATAACAGAAGAAAAGAAACAAGGAATGGAAAACCTGTTCAAAAAGGTAATGATAGGATCCTGGCTGGTAGCACAGTGGATAAGGCGCTGGCCTGGGAACCCAACAGTCGCTGGTTTGATTCCCCAGCCAGGGCACATAACCAGGTTGCAAGCCAGGTCTCCAGCCAGGTCCGTGGCTGGAGGCAGGTGAAAGGCAACCATATATGGATGTTTCTCTTCCTCTCTCCCTGACCCTCTCTCTGAAAATAATTCATAAAATCTTTGGAAAAAAGGAAAAAAAAAAAAGATGTGATAAAAAAAAGTAATGATAGAAAATTTCCCTAACATGATGACTAAAAATGTTATTCATGTTCAGGAAGTACAGAGGGTCCCAATGATGATAATTCCAAATTGGCCCCCTCTAAGACACATCATAATTAAAATGACAACTTTCAAAGACAAAGAAAAAATCCTAAAAGCATCAAGAGAGAAACAGCAAATAACATATAAGGGGGCTCCCATAAGGTTATCAAATGATTATTCAACAGAAGCAATACAAGCCAGAAGGGGGTGGCAAAAAATATTCCAAGTAATGGGAAACAAAGGACTCCAACCAACAATACTCTACCCAGCAAAGCTCTCATTCAAAATGGACGGAGAAATAAGGAGTTTCCCAAACAAAAGAAGACTAAAAGAATACATTACTATCTAACCAGCCCTGCAAGAAATGGAAAAGGGTCTGCTTTTAAAAAATAAAGAAACATAGAGAGAAAGAGAGGAACACAGGCACAAAGGGGAAAAATGGCAATAAATAAATATCAATCAATATCCTAAAATGTAAACAGATTAAATGCACCAATCAAAAGACATAGGGTAGCTGCATGGATAAGAAAACATGACCCACACATACGCTGTCTTCAAGAGACCCACCTCAAAACAAAAGATCAACACCAACTGAAAGTGAAGGGGTAGAAAAATATATATCATGCAAATGGACGTGAAAAAAAAAAGGATGGAGTAGCAATACTTATTTCAGGCAAAATAGATTTTACAATGAAGGCCATAAAAAGAGATAAAGAAGAACATTTCATTATAGTTGAGGGAACAACCCCTCAAGCAGATATAACTCTGATAAACATATATGCAAACAACATAGGAGCTCCTAAATATATAAGGAAAATCTTGGAAGACTTCAAGAAGGATATAAGCAACAACATACTAATAGTAGGAGTTTTAATACCCCATTATCAACAATGGACAGATCTTCCAAACAATAAAACACCAAGGATATTGTGGCATTGGACCTAACTGATATATCCAGAACCTTTCACCCCAAAGAAGCAAAATACACATTTTTTTCAAATGCACATGGTATATTCTCTAAGACAGACCACATGGTAGGTCACAAGACAAGCCTCCATAAATACAGGACAATTAAATTCATACTAAGCATCTTCTCAGATCACAATGACTTGAAACAAGAAACCAACTTCAAGGAAAAAAACAAAATAACTCAAACTTATGGAGACTGAGAAACATGCTGTTAACTAAGGAATGGGTAAAAACTGAAATCAAAGAAGAAATGAAGAAGTTTCTAGAAACAAATGACAATGAATACACAACAACTCAAAACCTATGGAACGCAGCAAAGGCAGTCCTCAGAGGGAAATTCATAGCAATACAGGACTACCTAAAAAGGTCAGAAGAAGCTTATACAAACAACCTAACTATAAAGCCACAAGAACTTAGCCCAGAGCAAGAAGAAGAAAGGAAATAATCAAGATTAGAGCAGAATTAAATAACCTAGAGACTAAATCTACAATTTGAAGAATCAATAAGTCCAGGACATGTTTCTTTCAAAAAATAAACAAAATTGACAAGCCTTTATCCAGACTCATCAAGAAAGAGAGGGAGGAGCCAAATAAACAAAATCAGAAATGACAGAGTAAAAATCACAACTGATTCTTTAGAAATACAAAACATTGTAAGAAAATGCTACAAACAACTATATGACAAGAAATATGAAAACCTGGATGAAATGGACAAATTTCTGGAAATGTATAATGTACCAATACTGAACCCAGAAGAAGCAGAAAGCCTGAATAGGCCAATAACAACTAGAGAAATTGAGGAAGTAATCCAAAAATTTCCCAAAGCACAAGAGCCCCGGACCAGATGGATACACAGGTGAATTCTACAAAACATTTAAAGAAGATCTAACTCCTATCCTTCTCAACCTGTACCAAAAAGTCCAGGAAGAGGGAAGACTCCCAAACTCTTTCTATGAGGCCAATATTATTCTAATCCTAAAACCAGGTCAAGACACAACTAAGAAAGAAAATATAGGCCAATATCTCTAATGAACATAGATGCTAAGATTATCAACAAAATATTGGCCAACTGGATCCAGCAATACATTCAAAAGATCATTAACCATGACAAAGTGGATTTCATCCCATGGATGCGAGGATGGTGGTACATTCCCAAATCAATCAATGTAATATACCACATCAAAAAAATGAAAGACAAAAACTATATGATCATATCAATACATGCTGAAAAAGCATGTGATAAATTACAGTAACCATTTATGATAAAAACATTCAGCAAAATGGGAGTAGAGGGAACATACTTCAACATAGTAAAGGCCATATATGAGAAACCTGAATCCAACATCATACTCAATGGGCAAAAACTAAAAGCTTTCCCCCTAAGATCAGGAACAAGACAAGGCTGTCTACTTTCTCCACTTCTGTACATCACCAGTTTGGAAGTTCTAGCCATAGCTATCAGAGAAGAAAAACAAATCAAAGGCATTCAAATTGCAAAGGAGGAAGTAAAACTGTTATTATTTGCAGATCACATGATAGTCTATGTACAAAACCCAACAGACTCCACCAAAAACTTACTCGACCTAATAAGCAAATTTAGCAAAATACCTGGATATAAAGCCAATATCCAGAAATCACAAGCATTTTTGTATACCAACAATGAAACATCAGAGATAGAAGCTAGAAAACACATCCCATTTGCCAACAGCAACAAGAAAAATAAAGTACTTAGGAATAAACTTAACCAAAGAGGCAAAAAACTGTACTCAGAAAACTACAGAACACTGAAGAAAGAAATCAAGGGTGATACAAATAATTGGAAGCATATAGCATGTTCATGGATGAGAAGAATTAACATTATTAAAATGTCCATACTACCCAAAGCAATCTATAGATTCAATGTAATCCCAATTAAAATACCAATGACAGACTTCACAGAGATAGAAAAAATACTTCAAAAATGTATATGGAGCCAAAAATGCCCACGAATAGCCTCAGCAATGTTGAGAAAGAAGAACAAGGTAGGAGGAATCACAATACCGGACATCAAACTATACTACAAGGCTACCATCCTCAAAACAGCATGGTACTGGCATAAGAATAGACATATAGATCAATGGAATAAAATACAGAACCCAGAAATAAACCCAGGACAGGACTCTATGGTCAATTAACATTGGACAAAGTGGGAAGGAACATATAATGGGTAAAAACAGTTTCTTCAAGAAGTGGTGTTGAGAGAACTGGATAGCAACATGCAAAAAAATAAAACTAGACCACCACCTAACACCATAGGCCAAAATAAACTCAAGATGGGTAAAGGACTTAAACATAAGCAGTGCCACCATAAAAGTCCTGGAGAAAAATATAGGTAGTATAATTTTAGATATCCTATGCAGAAATATGTTTCCTGATACTTCTCTAAGGTCAAAGGAAATCAAAGAACAAATAAACAAATGGGACTATATCAAACTGAAAAGTTTCTGTTCAGCTAAGGAAAATACCAGCAAAATTCAAAGGGAACCAACTGTATCGGAAAACATATTTACCAATGATACCTCAGACAAGGATTTGATATCCAAAATATATAAAGAACTTATGCAATTCAACACAAAGGAGCCAGACAGCCTAATTAAAAAATGGGCAAAGGACCTGAACAGACATCTCTTTGAAGAAGACTTACAAAGGGCCTAAAGGTATGTGAAAGAATGCTCAACATCATTAGCCGTCAGAGATGCAAATTAAAATCACAATAAGATATCACCTCACACCTGTCAGAATGGCAATCATGAAATCAACAAACATTAAGTGTTGGCGAGGATGTGGGAAAAAGGGAACCCGGGTGCATTGTTGGCAGGAATGCAGGCTGGTGCAGCCACTATGGAAAACAATATTGAGTTTCCTTAAAAAACTAAAAATGGGGGGGAATGGGTGGGTGGGGAGGGGGACAGAGGGGAGCAAAAAGGGGATGGATGTAATACAACAACAATAAAATTTTAAAAAAAAACAAAAACTGAAAATAGGACTGCCTTTTAATCCAGTAATTCCACTACTAGAACTATTCCCAAAGAACCCTGAAACACCAATTTATAAGAACCTATGTACCCCTACGTTCATAGCAGCACTATTTACTATAGCCAAGTGCTGGAAACAGCCTAAGTGCCCATCAGTGGATGATTGGATCAAAAAACGTTGGTACATTTACACAATGGAATACTACACAGCAGAAAGAGAGAAGGAACTCTTACCCTTTGCAACAACATGGATGGAACTGGAAAGTATTATGCTCAGTGAAATGAGCCAGCCAGTGAGACAAATACCATATGATCTCACCCATTACAGGACACTAATGAACAAAACAAACAAATGAGCAAAACAGAACCAAATATATGAATACAATTAATAGACCTTTAGTTGGCAGAGTGGAGGGGGGAGGAGGGAGGGGGAGATGGGAGGAGGAGGCAAAGAAGAGGAGCAGTTTAGTCAAGGAACCAGCATGGAAGAACCATGGACATGGAGAGCAAGTGGGATTGACTTTGGAGGGGAGTGGGTGGGTGGGGAGGGGGACAGAGGGGAGGAAAAAGGGGATGGAAGTAATATAACAATAAAATTAAATTAAAAAATAAAAAAGTACCCACACAAACTCACCTACTCAGACTCACTCCCTCTGGGCTCCAGCGCCAGGGTAGTAGCTTCAAAGGAACCAGTGCCATACAGGGAGGAACCGACCTGTCTGGCATCAAAGCAACAGCAGAGGGACAGCTTTCTCCCATTCGGAAAGGAGGGAAGAGGCCATTATCCATTTCCTTATCCTTCCCCCCACAGAGCTGGAAGGTGGGTGTCATACCTGAGACTCCATCGGACCTCTTTGCCCCGCCCAAAGATCCCCTGAGGCTCCTTTCCCACCAAACTTATATCTGTGAATAGTGGCTTTTCTGTGTGAAAAGCAGGTCATGACTCATGCTTTAAAACTTCATAAATCCTTTTAAATAAGCAACAACTGGCATCAGTGAGCCACCAGCCCTCATACCTCATGTTAAGTGTCCCCAGGCATGGCACTAGAAACAACTAGTCTATATTCACAGCTTGGCTTCACCTGGGAATCTCCAAGCCCAGGACAAGCAGCAACCATCTCAGATTGCTTTATAGCTCATGAAGGGTGGCCCTGGGCAAAATACAGGTGGAGGCTGAGTTTGGTCTGCCTCACCTGGGAAACACCAGAGCCTTCATACCCAGTGGGCAGCTACAGACCATGCTGGAGCACCACCACCCCGCCCCTGAACAGATGATCCTCCATGGAAGGCAGAGGTTGGTGGTCAGTGGTCATAGGTAATCGTGGCATTTACCCTGGTCTGGGTAAATCTCCCACACTGATCTGTCAATAGAAACCAAGGCTCAACTATAAGAGGAAGATATACTCAGCCTATATAAAGGGCATACCTGGAGTACCCAGCTTAGGTGATAGGAGAACCCATAGTGGACCCTATAGGACACCTGCTACTTCAGGCTATGCTATCAAGACAGGGAGTCATAGCAGCTCTAGCTAATACACAGAATCAAACACATGGAGACTTCCAGAATACAGAGACAAAGAAGCATGACTCAAGTAAAAGAACAGATCCAAACTCCAGAAAAAGAACTAAATGAAATGGAGATAAGCAATATATCAGATGCAGAGTTCAAAACACTGTTTATAAGAATGATCAAGGAAATTAGTGAGGACCTTAACACATTAAAAATAAGGCAGTCAGAAATAAAGGCTACACTAATTGAAGGACAATTTACAGGGAAATAACAGTAGAGTGAATGAAGTCGAGAATCAAATCAATGATCTAGAACATAAGGAAACAACAACAACAAAACAAAATAAACAAACATAAAAACAACCAATCAGAACAAGGAGAAAAAAGGACTTAAAAAATGAGGACAGTGTAAGCAGTCCCTGGGACAACTTCAAGCATTCCAACATTTGCATCATAGAGATGCCAGAAAGGGAAGAAAAAGAGCACAAAATTGGAGATCTGCTTCGAAAAATAATGAAAGGTAATTTCCCTAACCTGGTAAAGAAAAGAGACATGCAAGTCCAGGAAGCAGAGAGTTCCCAAACAAGATGGATCCAAAGAGGCCCACCCCAAGACATATCATAATTAAAATGCCAAAGGTTAAAGATAAACAGAGAACCTTAAAAGCATCAAGAGAATAGCAGTTAAGTTACCTACAGGGGAGTTCCCATTAGTCTATCAGCTTATTTCTAAAAAGAAAATTTGCAGGCAAGACGGGACTGGGAAGAAATATTCAAAGTTATGAAAAGCAAGGCCTACAGCCAAGATTGCTCTACCCAGCAAAGCTATCATTTAGAATCGAAGGGCAGATTAACAGTTTCCCAGACAAGAAAAAACTAAAGAGTTCAACATCGCCAAACTATTATTATATGAAATGTTATGGGGATTTTTAAAGAAAAACATCAAAACTATGGACAATAAAATGACAATAAATACATATCTATCAACAATTGAATCTAAAAAACAAACTAAGCAAAGAAGAACAGAGAGAGAATCATAGATACAGAGAATGTTTTGATGGCTGCCAGATGGGAGGGGTTGCAGCGCAATGGATGAAGAGGTGAGGGGATTAATAAGTACAAATAGGTAGTTACCATATAGCCATGGAGATATGAGTACAGCATAGGAAATGCAGTAGCCAAAAAACATGAACAATGGCGTGGGAATTACTGAGGGATGAGAGGGATGCTGGGTGAAGGGGGACAAGGGGAAAAAACTGGGACAAATCTAGTGTCAAAAACAATAAAAATCATATTAAGTAAATGCCAGCCTAAGAAAAAAATTCTTTATATTATTGAATTTAGAAGTAATTTACACCAAACACATGCAATCATTTAGGGTTTGAATTTAGAAAAGCCCTATTCATGATTTGCTAACAGGGACTTGTATGGTTTATATTTTGGAAAAGCAGTGTAAAACAGTTTATCTCATTTGATTCTTAATTTCATTTTATATATTAACTAGGGGATTACTACCAGCATTTTACAGTTGAAATTGTGACATATCAAAGTCCTTGCCTATGATGACATAACTGAGCAAAAACTGAGGAAAAGAAACTAATTGGGCACTCACGGTTTGTGAGGCAGTGTTATGAGACACTGTAAATGTTATTTTATTTCAAGCTCACAACAATCTACTGAGGAGAGAATTATTATTCCCATACTATAGATTAGTAAATTAAGACTCAGGAAGGTGAAATAACTGATCCAAGTTATTTAATATAAGTCTTTAACATAATTGGTAAGTAGCTGAGTTTATAAATCCTAAATTCTTCCCAGACCCTAAACTGTCCGACTTCTAGATTTCTCCAGGCCACCTTTTTTTGTTACAAAGAAAAGAGCAATATGCAAGTATTTCTAACCAGTCACTCAGAAGTACAAAAAAGATTTTTAAAACTGAGAGTTAGGAAAATAGTATTTTTTAAAAAGTTGGTTTAAAGTCAAATTAGAAAAGGTTGAATCTCACTTTAGACTAAAAAGAATCAGAATTTCTGATTCAAAAAATGTCACCCTTCAATAAAGAAGAAAAATGACCAAGTGCTCTAAGAAAACTATCAAGGTAGATGAAGGTTTCAAGCCATACACATAAATCATTTCCAAATGGATTTGAATTCAATGAAAAACAATAATAATATTCTAAAACCCATGCTACAATAAAACAGATGAATATTTAACTAATTTCAGAGTGAAGAAAAACTTTCTAATCATAATGGAAAATAGGTTTGACTTCTGTTATTTAAAAGAGTCACGAACAACATGAAAAGACAAATTGGAAAAGTATTTTCAACTAACATGGTAGAAAGTTAATATTTTTACTATATTAAGTCAAGGGTACTTAAAAGGTCTGTAAAAAGAAGTTAATTTACCAAAAGGAAATAAAAAGAAACACAAAACGTTACAGTCATAGGCATTAAAAATGTTTAAATTCACTAATAAAATTGTGAATTATAATTATGAAATATAATTTTGCACACAACAAAAGGATATTCTCAGTGTTGGTGAGGAGGTAATACACACTCTTAAATTGCTATTGGGAAGGCTCCTCTGGGAGCAATTTGGCAACATACAACAATAGTTCTATTACATGTTATTTATTGCCCCAGCAATTCTACTTCTAGAACATACAAAGATAATAATCAGCAATATGGCCAAAAATTTTCGTTCAAATTTTGTCAGTGTAGCATTATTGATAATCGTGGAAAACTCAAATAACTTTAAATATAAAGTAATACAGGAATGATTAAATTACAGGATATCCATAAAATGAAATTTTATACAGCCATTCGAAACTGTTTTAAAAATACTTAATAAAACTGAACAATTCTCACGATATACTACGAGGTAAAAAGAACAAGATACAAAACTACATACACAGCCTTGGCTGGTGGCTCAGTGGATAAGGTGCAACCTTGCGAACCCAAAGGTCGCTGGTTCAATTCCAGCCAGGGCACACAACCAGGTTGCAAGCCAGGTCTCCAGCCAGGTCTGTAGCTGGAGGCAGGTGAAAGGCAACCATACATGGATGTTTCTCTCCCTCTCTGCCTCTCTCACTTCCCCGCTCTCTAAAAATAATAAATAAAATCTTTAAAAAACAAAAAACTACATACACAGAATGATCCCAATTTTGCCAAAAAAAAAAAAAAAAAGGTAAAATATGCAGTTACTTATAAAAAACTGGGAGGAAATACATAAAAATATTATCAGTGGTTGATTCTGGGTGGCAAGATGATAGGCATTTAAAACTTTTGTCTATACTTTTGTGTACTTTCAAAAGTATACATACACATGTATTGCACCTATAAGCAGAATAAAAAAAAAAAAAAGAAAATGATGTGTAAGAATTAGTGTAAAAGGGCTAATGTCAGGTAGAATACAAATGACTGCTACTTGCCACTTACAGAGGCGTATTACCCTCAGTGTCTTGGATGTTTGTGGATGCTTTGTAGTACAGAAGGATATGAATCATCTTCAAGTTACCCTTGGCTGCTGCCCGGTGCATTGCTGTAGCCTCATAATGGTCCTTAGCATCTGGATTAGCCCCACCTTCCAGTAACATAACAGCAATCTGGGAAGATGGAGAAGAAAACAATACACAGTGCTATTTGTATTTGCATACAGGCTTAAAATTCAAAAGAAGTTGTTTGGGAATAAAACCCTACCTCATGCCTGTTTTTGGAAGCTGCATAATGTAGGGGAGTACAGCCATTTTGATTGACAGCATTCACTTGAGCGCCTCTACCCAGAAGGGCTTTTACAATCTCATCCCGGCCAGCAGAAGCAGCAATATGAAGAGGAGACCAACCGGCCTATAAAAGAGGTGGGCAAAAACCAGGGAGCAAAGGCATAGGGATTAATGCTAACATTTAAGCAGGGTTTACAAAAAACTGTGTGTGAATGGTTAAAAAAAAATTCTTTCTTTTCTCCTCATTAAGCATTGTAGAAAATTTGAAAAGCCGATTTATATGAAAGAAAAGAAAAGCCACTCATAATCCCATAGCACAGAGGTGATGGTATTTAAGTCTAATTCTAATGTGCTTTTAAATTGGGATCAGAGGATATAAAGTTCTGTGAGTTGCATTTTCCAAAATTTCCAGTTATCATTTTGAGAATTTTTCTGTCATTCTTTAGAATAACTATTTGTTGTATATTATTTTATCACATGCATCCAACTGTGCTTCGACTGAATTGTTTTCCTTTGCTAATATAAGTATTACTTCAGTGAGCATCCTTGAAAAAGAATGTTTGCCTAAGAAAAGTTTTTATCCTTATTCTTTACAATTTTTATCCTAATATAACCAAACCATTACACTAAATCTTTTTGTAAAAAGACTTTATTTTTTCAGAGAGAAAAAGGAAGGGAGAAAGGAGAAGAAGAGAAATACCAAAGTGTGACTGACTCGTCACACACCCCTAACTGGGGACCTGGCCTACAATCCAGGTATGTGCCCTGATTGGGAATCAAACCAACAACCCTTTGGTTTGCAAGCTGGTACTCAATCCACCAAGCCATATCGGCCAGGACACAATAAACCTTATGTGACAAAAAAAGATATCTAGGCCCTCATAATTTGGGCAATATTTTCCAAAAACAAATTTCCAACATACAAAAAAACCCCCAAAAAACAGGTCTGGACAGAGAGAAGATGGCGACAGAGTAGAGAGCAGTGCTGATGGTGTTCTTGAGTACCAACGCAGCTAGAGGACAAGATAGGGAGTGTGAGACATCTTCAGGATCCTAGGAATTGGAGCGGGCAGCATCTGGACACAGGGGAGCACGGCCCAGAGGCAGAGGAGGCCAGCAGGACAGTAGGTGAGGCGTTCCCGACCAACCAGACGGGCCGAGGTCGGCTCTGGGCAGTGGCAGCTCTGCCCAGGGGGGCGAGTTTGACTGAGGCCAGCTCCGGGCTCCCTGGCGACTAGAAGTCTGAGCAGTGAAGTGTGGGAAGAGAGGGCAAACGCCGTAGGGAACGTGGAATTGAACTCCTGCAGGGGAGGGACTGTGTGAGAGACTCACTCCAGCAACAGGGAGAGGAGGCTCCGCGCGGGGCTAGAGGAGGAGAAGAGTCCTGCGGGAAGCCGGAGCAGGGGAGTGGGGAAGTGCACTGGCCACGGCTGCGAGAGGGCCGAAAATGCTGCTGCTGGGCCACCAGGGAAACAGCAGCTAGAAGCTCCTGCTAGGGGGGGGGGCCCAGCCCTGCGCAACCACACAGGCCCCCAGGCTCCATGGAAACTCCAAACGGCGAGCAGGCGAGCCTGGAACTAGTAGTGGGGTCAACTGACCCGCCATTGCTGGAGAAAAAGCCGCACCGCCCACGCCTGGGAGGGGCTCATCACAGAGGCCTCGCAAAGGGGTCCGCGGAGAGCTGGTTGGCTTGTAGGCGTGGTGCCCGCCCCGGAAGGGCGGGACAATGGAGGCGACCCCGGACAGTGTTGACAGATAGGGGCGGCCTCTTCCCGGAACTACGGGGGTGGGGCCAGTTAGCACAGGGAACCGCAAAGTTCCCAGCTGCCCTGCAGGGGTGCTGGGTGCTCTTCCCAGGAGGGAATCTCCGCCAGGAGTGGGAGGGGGCTCCCTGCGGGCTCCAGAACACCTGTAGCCCTAAAACCCAGCCAGGCTGTGGAAGGCCTAGCCTACCTGGTGGCAGACACTCAGAATCAGCCCTGACTGTGACAATCAGAGGACCTGCCACACGCGAAGACCAGCTAGAATATAGACTATAGACTGTAAAGTCCTGAACAAGAAAAAGAGGCAGCCTCAGGAAAGGGATTACTGCTAATCTCAAGCACCTGAGTTATATTGAGAGCAATATGAACTATTAATCCCCAACATATCCTTTGCAAAAGTTACTTCTCACATATTCTTAATCCCCCCCATACTTCAATCCACCTAAATACCCAAGACCCTCCCCCTATTCTCAAATTAAAGTCTATGCACTCTGTGGCTATAACGCATTCCCAGTCCTCAATCTAAGTATTCCTCCCTTCCCTAGCCACCTAAACCCTTTATTCTTTTCTTCCTACTTTCTTTTTTTTTTTTTTTTTTCAATTTTTTCTTCTCCTTTTCTTCCTGGTAAAGCCCACAGGTTCTGGCTCTACCTGGACCAATCAGAAGTCATAAAGGGGGAACAGACACCTAAAATCTTTCTTTATTAATATCGATTTCTCTTTGTCATGTGACTTTCTCTCTCTCTCTCTCTCTCTCTCTTTCTCCTTTCTTTTCTCCCTGATAAAACCCACTGGTCCAGACTCCACCTGGACCAAACAGAGACCACAAAGGGTGAACAGACACCTAAACCTTTTCTTTATTAATATTGATTTCTCGGGATCTCCAAGATGGCGACAGAGTAGAGAGCAGTGCTGATGGTGTTCTAGAGCACCAAAGCAGCTAGAGGACAGGATAAGGAGCGTGAGACGGCTTCAGGACCCTAGGGATTGGAACAGACAGCATCTGGACACAGGGGAGCAGAGCCCAGAGGCAGAGGAGGCCAGCAGGACAGTAGCCCACAGGCCCAGAATACAACCAGACAGCAGAAATAAAGGACACACCAAGAACAGCAAGTGGAGAAAATCTGGGAGACGGCAACATTGAACTCTACAAATATCCTATCACAGAAGGGTGCTCAACTAAGGCAAGGAAGCAAAGCAGGTTAACCCAAGGAAAGTACAAAAATAAATAAATAAAGAGCAAGCAAGAACAGACACCCAAAATGGGGAAAAAAAGAATCAGTC
>PVIW01014968.1:0-21360 GCA_004026585.1 Noctilio leporinus | reverse complement strand
GAACTGGAGAATATTATGCTTAGTGAAATAAGCCAGTCAGTGAAGGACAGGTATCATATGTTCTCACCCATTACGGGACAATAATGAGCAAAACTAACAACAAGCAAAACAGAACCAAGTGTATGAATACAAGGAATAGGCCTGCAGTGGTCAGGAGGAAAGGGGGAGGGGGGAGGGGGGAGGCAGAGGCAAAGAAGGGAGCAGCTTAGACAAGAACCTAGTATAAAGGAACCATGGACATGGACAACAGGTGGGATTGACTTTGGGGGGAAAGGGTGGGTGGGGAGGGGGACAGAGGGGAGAAAAAAAGGGATGGATGTAATACAACAACAATAAAATTAAAAGAAGAAAAAAAAATAAAATAATGAAATAAAATCTTAAAAAAATTAAAAAAAATTAAAAAAAATAAATAAATAAAATATATACAGTTTGCCCTGGCTGGTTGTGGCTCAATTGGAGTGTCGTCCGGTAACCAAAAGGTTGTGGGTTTAATCCCAAGTCAGGCACAGGTGCATGCAACCCCTGGTTCAGTCATGTACAATCCCTGGTCCCAGCACTGCTCCCCAGTCTGGGTGCGATGGAGGCAACCAATCGAAGCTTCTCTCTCACATTGTTTCTCTCTCTCTCCTTTCCTCTCTCTCTGAAAACAATGGGGAAAAAATGTCCTTGGGTGAGGATTAAAAAATAAGTAAATAAAATATATATGCAGTTTAATGTATATCACTTGTGCCCTAATGTTTATAGAAGTGTGATTTGTATACCTGTATACACATACACACTCATATGTGTAAATAAACAGTAATCACAAATAGAGAAGTCTTTGGATGGGTAAGAAAATGTGATAGTGGGCACATAAGCACATAAAGACACAATGGTGTATGATTAGAAGAGGAAAGGAAGAAAGCCAACAAAATGTGACTATAGGCTACCTAACAGCAGAACCCCTACTGTCAAATTACAGATTCTCAATATACATTTATAATTGTAAGGTGAGTAAGATGAAGTAAGGAGGAAAATGGGTGGATGTTAGGAAAGAAAATCAGTGAAGAACCAAAAGATCCTGTGGTAAGAAAAACAAAGATGAGGGTAGGAAGAGAAGGACATAAAAACAAGAAAGATTAAAGAATAATAGAAAATAACCATTTTGATGGATGTAATACAACAACAATAAAATTTAAAAAAAGAAAATAACCATTTTAACAACCTGCCTTTCCTATATTAAAAGCAGAAGGTTTTTTTCACTTTCTCAAGCACTTGATTGGAAAAGGTCTGTGTAAATAAACATGCATTATAACTAACGAGTGATATTGTAAATCAAAACAGAAAAATAGGCAGGAGGATTTCACTAAGTTTCTCAGGTCAAGTTCCAAGTTTGTCACATGACCACCATGGGCTTTTATAAATGTGATGCTTCATTTTCCTTAAAGATTTCTCAAAATTGAGATATAATGTGTATGAGTGTATATACGTATATGTGTGATGTGATGATATAAAATCATCAAGATAGAATTCACATACCATTAAATTCACCCTTTTAAATTGTATGGTGCTTTTTAGTATATTCAGAGTTATGAAACTAGTAACGCTATGTAATTCCAGTTTGAAGGCAAGAAGTCCAAGATCAAGTTGCTTTCAGGGTTAGTGTGCAGTGAAACCTCTCTCCCTGCTGATAGACAGCTGCCTTCTCTCTGTATCTTCAAATGGTTTTTCCTCTGTGCACATGGAAGGAGGGAGAGAAAGAGATTTCTGCTATCTCTTTCTCTCTTTTTTTTCTTCCTCTTCTTACAAGGAAAACAGTCCTATTGGATTAGGTCCCCACTTTGTGACCTCACTTAACCTTTATCTCTTTGGAGGCCCCATCTCCAAATTTAAGTCACACTGGGAGTTAGAGCTTCAACATATGGGTATGGGGAAGACACACGGCAGTCGATAACAACTCTAATCTACTCTCTGTCTCTATGGACTTGCCTATTCTGGACACCTCATATAAATGGAATCATATGATCTGTGGCCTTTTGAGTATGAGTTCTTTTACTCAGCATAATGTTTTCAAAGTTCATCCATAATGTGATATAGATAATTATTTTGTTATTTTTTGTAGACAAATAATATTTCATTTATAAATTTACCGTATTTTGTTAAACCTGTTCATCAATTGATAGTTGTTTGGGTTGTTTTCATGTTTTGGCTACTATGAATAATGCTGCTAGGAATGTTTTTGTACAGTTTTTTTTAGTAAATTTTTATTGATTATGCTCTTACAGCTGTACCAATTTTTTCCCTTAGCCCCCCTCCTCCTGGCACTCCCCTTCTTTCCAGCAATCCCTCCCCTTATTTCATGTCCACAGGTCATGCATGTAAGTTCTTCTGACTCACCTATTCTTATACTGCTCTTAACATCCCCATGTCTATTTTGTTCCTATCAATTATGCTTCTTGATCCCTGCACCACTTCCCCCTTTCTCCTCCTTCCCCCTCCTAGCTGATAAAACTCCAAATGATGCACATACCTATGATTCTGTTCCTGTTCTGGTTATTTCCCTAGTTTGTTTTAGTTTTTAGATTCAGTTGTTGATAGTTGTTGATTGTCATTTTAATGTTCATAACTTTGATCTTCATTTTCTTAGGTAAGTCCCTTTATCATTTCCAGTAATGATGGCTTGGTCATGATGAATTCCTTTAGCTTTACCTTGACTGAGAAGCACTTTATCTGACCTTCCATTCTAAATGATAGCTTTGCTGGATAGAGTAATCGTGGTCGTGGTCATAAGTCCTTGATTTTCATCACTTTGAATACTTCTTGCCAGCCTTTTCTTGATGGCAAAGTTTCTTCTGAGAAATCAGCTCATTGTCTTAAAGGAATTCCTTTGTAGATAACTATCTGCTGTTCTCTTGTTGCTTTTAAGATTTTCTTTTTATCTTTAACCTTTGGCATTTTAATTATGGTGTGTCTTGGTGTGGTTTTGTTAGTGTCCATCTTGTTTGGGACTGTCTATGTTTCCTAACTTGTATGCCTATTTCCTTTGCCAAATTGGAGAAAATTCCTTTCATTTTTCTTTCAAAGAAGTTTTCCATTTCTTGCCCTTCCTCTTCTCCTTCTGTCACCCCTATGATTAGGATGTTGGTACATTTAAAGTTGTCCCAGAGGTTCCTAATCCTCTCCTCATTTTTTTTTTCCAATTCTTATTTCTTCTTTCTGTTCTGGGTGAATGTTTATGTCTTCTTTTTGTTCCAAATCATTGGTTTGAATCCTGGCTTCCTTCCCATCACTGTTGGTTCCCTGTATATTTTTCTTTATTTCACCTTGTATAGCCATCACTTCTTCCTTTATTTTGTGGCCATAATCAGTCATTTCTCTGAGCATCCTTATCACCAGTGTTTTGTATTCTACTTCTGATTGGTTGGCAATCTCTGTTTCGTTTGGTTCCTTTTCTGGGGTTTTGTTCTGTTCTTTCATTTGGGTCATATTTCTTTGCCGCTTCCATTTGGCATCCTCCCTGTGTGTGTTTCTATGTAGTAGATAGAGTTGCTTTGACTCCGTGTCTTGGTAGTATGGCCTAATGTAGTAGGTGTCCTGTAGGGTCCAGTGGCACAGCCTCCCGTATCATGCAAGCTGGGTACTTGTGGACTGAGTGTACACTCCTCTTGTAGTTGAGCATTGGTGGCTATTGGAAGATCAATGGGAGGGATTTACCCAGGACAGTGGGTTGTAAGGGCTGGCTATGACCACTTACATCCAACCTCCAACCACCATAGAGGATCAGTTGTACAGGGACAGGTTGGTGGTGCTCTGATGTGCTCTGTAGCTGTCCACTGGGTGGTGCAAGCCAAAGTCAGCCCCCACCTGTGTCCCACCCCGGCCACCCTGCCTGAGCTGTAAAGCCATCTGAGATGGCTGCTACCTGTGCTGGGCTTGGAGATTCCCAGGTGAAGCCAACTACTGCTACTGCAGGGCCTGAGTGAGGCTCATTGAGGCCAACTTTTGATTGTTTGATATGATTTAGGAAGTTGTGAAGCATGAGCCAAGACCAGCCATTCATAAGGAAAAACAATTTCTGGGAGCCCATAAATTGGGTTGGACAGAGTCTCTGGGAATGTCCAAGGCAGGTCAAACAGTGTTCGCCAGGTTGATGGAGTGTCAGATAAGGCACCAGCTTGCCAGCTCTGTAAGGGTAGGGTTTAGAAAAGAGACAATGGCCTCTGCTGGCTTTAATGCCAGACACTTCAGTTTCTCCGTGTATAACACCGGTGCCTCTCAAGCTGCCACCCTGGCACTGTTGCTCACAGGGAGTGAGTCTGAGTAGGTGAGTCTGTGTGTGGGTTCTTTAAGAGGAACTGCTTGGAGCTCCAGCAGTTTCTTCCACCAACTCAATCCCCATTGGTTTTTGCAGTCAGAAGTTTTGGGACTTTTCTTCTTGGTACTGGACAGTGGGCTGGAGTGCTGGTCTGGAGCTGGAACTTCTTGCTCCTAAGATGTCCCTTCTGAATTTTTTCCCGCCACACATGGGTGAGAAACCAGCCCATTCCGTATCTGTACTCCTCCTACCTGTCTCACTGGATGTGGTTTTTCTTTAATTCCATGTAGTTGTCAGACTTCCATTCAACTCCATTTTTTTGTTGTACAAATTTGTGAGTGGGCATATGGCTTCATTTCTCATAGGTATATGTCTGTCCAGAAAAAATCTAGCCATTGTTAATGTAACAAGAACAGTTTATGTGACATTGATATAACCTGGCAGCTGAGGAGAGTGGACTAGAATGTGCAGTGGGGGTGGCTGATGATGTATTTACCATGTGTGTGCTTGTATGTTTTTAAAACTGTAGATGAATTGACTTAATGTAAAAAAAATTGGTACAAAACATTAACTGTAGTATATATGCTTATACACACATATGTATATATAAATAAGTGGGAACATTCTTGATTATTTTCACGTAACAGTACGTCATCGTACACTTCTAAGCCATTAATGATACCAAAAGGGGAATGATTAGATTTTTCAGGTAGGACATTCTTTCTCCTTGGAATGTAAAAGTTGAACTAACTGGGCTATGAACAGCAGTACTTTCTTCATTAAACTCCAGGTTCAAATATATAACCACCAGTTCAACATTTCCACTTGGATGTTCAATAGACATCTCAGATTTACAGTGTCCCAAACTGAACTGCTGATTTTTTTCCCCATACTATGTCCACTAGTTTTCCCTGTTTAACTTATAGTAGATCCATCCTTTCTGTTGTAACTCTGCTTTTTCAATTTTTCAGGTCAAAATTCTTAGTCACCTTTGATTCTTCATTGCCTAATACCCCCATATTCAATATTAAATAATATCCTCTTGTTTTGACTTTCAAAAGATAATTTTGGTTTTGTATAGTAAGTCAAAGGAAGAATAACCCTAGTGATAAATGGAGCACAAGCCCGCCTGCCTCCCACTGCACTGCTGTATTTGTATTTCATCATCCAGCCTCTCTCACCTCTCCCTACTCTTCTTGCCGCACTCTTCCCACAGGTCCTTTCTCATCCCATTTTAGGCAGCAGCAGTCCACTAGTCTTGCTTTCAACTATGAGAATCAATACAGAGTACTTTCATATGCACATTTCTCTTATTTAAAGTGTAAAGCAGTCTTCGGCAATTTTTCCCAATACTATTGCTGTATAAATTGTTTTCCCAGTTACTGTTGCCCCTACACTTAGCAGCGTCAAACAATTATGTTATCATATTCATGAATTCTGTGGGTTGGGAATTCAGACAGGGCACAGTGGGGGTGGCTTATCTCTGCTCTACAATATCTGTGATCTCATCTTAGGAAGACTTCAAATTTGGGGCTAACTCAGCAGCTGGGGCTAGAATCATCTGCAGGTTTATTCACTAACATATCTGTCACCTGGGCTGTGATGATGCAAAGATTGCACGTGGACTGTCCATGTGCTTTGGCTTCCTTACAGCCTGATGATCTTCAGCATAGGCAGATTTTTATAGGCCTCAGACACAGGACTCTACATGCATGTATTCAGCAAACAAAGTGGAAGAACTAGCCTTGCAATTCTCATAGCATCACTTCTCCTGTATGCTGTTGGTGAAAACAATCACAAGTCCTCCTTGATTCGGGTTGGGAGTGAGGGGATGGGAAATAGACTTTATCACTTGATGCAGAGTGGCAAAATCACATTGTAGAAGAGCATGTGGGATTTTGAAACTACAACCTGTCACAGAGATTATAATTGTCCTGGTTTATAGATGAGGCATGAAGTCTGGTAGAGAAGCAGTCAGTCCAGAGTGGCAAGATTAACAAGTGGTATCTTGAAAAAGTAATCGTAGAGATATTACTGCAAGGGGCTCCTATTTAGTTAGCTTTTAAGACATCTATTTCCAGCCTTTAAAAAAAATCCATGGTGTTAGAGTATTTGTGTAATATCTCTGCTGTTCACAAATGATTATAATTTGCTTATTAGGAAATGAAACATAGTCTTTAAGTACCAAATAATTAGATCAACTGAAGCCACACTGAGGACTCACTTTGTAAGATACCTACCAGAAAAGGCCCATAGGTCAGGTTAGAGTGATCTCAGCCTTCTTTTATTGCCTCCTAAGTGTTACAGCAGTGTTCATGTAGGCCAGAAGTAGCATGTAGCCGGCCTATCCTGAGGAGCAGCAGAGGGATTCTTTCCATGGGGCTAAGCAGATGTGGATGTGGGTCCTTTCACCCAAGTTTAGTCATCCAGAAAGTTACTAACATAATTCATTTACACTCGAGCATCCCAAATTGAAAACTGTGCTTACTGCATCATTCTGACAAAACTGCTCAGACCTCTAGGCTTATGAGCGTTTGCTGATTTTTGTCAGTGGTGAGATTTCCTCCAGCCATGGCAATGTTATATGTACTGGTAATTAAAGCTCCATTTTTTAAATTCCAAAGTAATATTCTTTCACTGATTCTCATAGACCTTTCCCTCTTTAATTATGAATATAAAAATTTCTCCTTGCAAGTGTGGATTAACTTTACCTTTTGCCCATGCATTTCCTTGCCTATGGTATTCCTGTTTCAGTCTAAATCTTTTTATTGTCATAGACACAGTCCTGAGATTCAGACCTTTTTAGTTATATATGAAAATACACATATGAATAAATGAAATAACATCATTGTTATCATTACCATAAATTTTACATTGAAGTATAATATATACACAGAAAAGTAACCAAATATAACTATAACTCAATTAATTTTCCTGAATTAAATACACTTGTTTAACTGCCACCCAGATCAAGAAATAGAACATTAATTACCAATCCCCTAGCAGCCCTCCTTCTGTTTCAGCCCACTAACGGATCTCCCTCACCATAGGTGATCATTTTGCCAGGTTTTTTTACTTCATATTTTCATCATTGTGGTTGTGAGATTTATCCATGGAATTGCATATAGTAGATCATTAATTTTCACTTCTGTGTCATATCCCATTTGTGAATATGCCATATTTTATATCCATCCTGCTCATGATAAATATTTGGGTTGCTTTCAGTTTTCAGCTTTTGTGAAGAATGCTAATATGGACATTTTTATTCATTTTTGGTAGACACAGTTGTACTTTTTTATTAAGTATATTTCTAGGTATAGGTTTGCTACATCATAAGGTATGTGTGTGTTTGCATCAGCTGCTAGATAGTTTACCAAAAGTGGTTGTGCCGATTCACGCACACTCCCACCAGCAGTGTATGAGAGGTCTGCTCCACTTCCATATGAATATTTAACACTGTCGATTTTTGGTCAGTCTTCAAGTTTAGCCATTCTGGTAGATAATAGTGGTTGATTTCAGTTTGCATTTCTGTGATAACTAATGAGGTTGAAAACCTTAGGAAAGTTTTCTTGCCATCTAGAGAGCTTTATTTGTCAAGTGTCTAATTCAACTTTTTTGCTTGTTTTTTTTTTTAATTTTTAAAAAGATTTCATTTATTATTTTTAGAGGGGAAGGGAGAGAGACATCAATGTATGGTTGCCTTTCACCTGCCTCCAGCTACGGACCTGGCTGGAGACCTGGCTTGCAACCTGGTTATGTGCCCTGGCTGGGGAATCAAACCAGTGACCTTTGGTTGTGTAAGCCAGAGCCTTATCCACTGTGCCACCAGCCAGGGCTGCTTTACTCAAATTTTTAAAAAGATTTTATTCATTATTTTTAGAGAGAAGGGCAGGGAGGGAGGAAGAAAGGGAGAGAAACATCAATACATGGTTGCCTTTCACTTGCCTCCAGCTAGGGACCTGGCCGGAGACCTGGGTTGTAACCTGGTTATGTGCCCTAACTGCGACCCTTGGGTTCACAGGCTGGCACCAGTCCACTGAGCCCCACCAGCCAGGCCTTTTGCTCAGTTGTTTTTTTTGTTTGTTTGTTTGTTTTTTGTTTTTAATTTTTGTAAAGATTTTTATTTATTATTTCCAGAGAGAGGAGAAGGGAGGGAGGCAAGAGATGGAGAGAAACATCAATATATGGTTGCCTTTCACTTGCTTTCAGCTACAGACTTGGCTGCAGACCTGGCTTGAAACCTGGTGATGTGCCCTGGCTGGGGAATTGAACCATTGACCTTTGGGTTCAAAGGCCAGTGCCTATCCACTGAGCCACCAGCCAGGGCTCTTTTGCTCAGTTTTAAATGAGGTTGTCTGTCTTTTACTAATTGATTTGTAGGCTTTTGTTATATATAGGGTGGACAAAAATAAGTTTACAGTTTTAAGTATGTAAAATTGAGTCTATTCTTATTATTGTATTATTTTCCATATAAACAATTGTAAACCTACTTTTGTCTCACTCTGTATAGTTGATAAACAGAAATTTTTCACTCTCTTCTTTTATGGTTAATAGCTTTTGTCTTATTTAAAAAGTCTGTTTGCCTATCTCAAGGATATAAAGATATTCCTCTTTGTTTTCTTTCAGAAGCTTAATAAACATTAGTTAAATTTTAAAACATTTATAATCTACCTTGTTCCACATAGAATGTGAGATGATTGAGATGAATAGTTATCAAATATTCTTCCTTTTAGAAAAAGACGAATCTTGAAATAATTAGCTATTTTATAATTACCTCATGTGCCATGAACCTAAAAAGCATATTTAGTAGTCTCTGGAGAATTCATATGCGTGTCTTCTTTTTTTCCATTTGGGTTCATTTCAGTAGGAAGCAGGCCTCTGACAGCAGTTACCAAATTTTTAGCTTCAATAAATATTTAGGGTCCTGCTGTTTTCCTCAAATATTTGTTGCCTTTGGCTTTAAAAACTCCATACACTAGAAAAATCAACATGTACAAATGTGTATCATTACTAACTTTATTCAACCTATATAATTGGAATTATGCTTTTGGAAAAGTATGCTTAAGAAGAATTATTTATACACATATTTACAGAGTGGACTTGGCCTATGTACAAGGGGTGACCCCCCCAAAAAAATGGAATTATCTTCTGGAGGGTGGGCCCCTTATAACACAGGCTTCTCCTTCACTAGGTGAATGTTCTGGGAACCCATCTGTATCAGTGTACCAACTGGCATTGTTGTGAGAGGCTGAGTTTGGCTTCAGTGAATATTTTTAAAGACTCTTTCAATGTGTTTGCCCATTTCATGATGGGTGATTTACAAGTGAACCTGCCCACACTGCGCTGAGTGTTCCAGCAGTTTTTGACCAGCAGTGGCATGACCCCCTAGCCCCACCCTCCCTATTCACCCAGTGTTGCCCTGGGCAACTTATTTATGTTTTCCTTGATGAAAACAATCCTCAAAGGGAAACATTTTGTCCACATGGAAGGGGTGAAACAAAAAACGGTAGAAGCACTAAAAGGCATCAAGAATCAATGAGTCCAAAAACTGTTTTGAGCAGTGAAGAAAAACATCTCAATAGGTGTATGGAAAGTACTGTGAAGGTGACTGAAGTTTAAACACATTTATGAATACTACATATAAGTAACTCTATAAAGTAGATATTTTCAATTTTTTTCATCTTGCAGCATACATAAACTAATTACTGATATTCCCTGGCATACCAAAAAATATGCTGTTGATGTGATATTTAAAAATTATTCAAGGCTCTGGCTGGTAGCACAGTGGGTAAGGCGCCGGTGAACCCAAAGGTCACAGGTTCGATTCCCCAGCCAGGGCACATAACAAGGTTGCAAACCAGGTCTCCAGTCAGATCTGTGGCTGGAGTCAGGTGAACGGCAACCATACATTGATGTCTCTCTCTCTCTGCCTCTCTCCCTCACTGCCTCTCTCCTGTCCCTTCTTTCTAGAAATAATGAAATAAAATCTTTAAAAAAAAACAAACTGTATTCATTCACACCAGACAGCTATTGTTGGCCATTGTCATTTCTTTATTTGACAGTCTTAGGGAAAAGAAATTCATGTCCCTGACTAAATAGGTATTACATGTTTTAAAAATTCTTGTGGTACCTCAGTGTACTATAGCTTACTGACTGAAAATCACTGCTCTAGAGTAAAGAAACTGGGTTTAGAAGCCTTCCAGAGAAATAATTTTCATTATTTTATGATGACATACATATCTATTTCTTTCTTCTTTTTAGATAGCCCACCCTGTTCTTTAAAATTGCCAGGGAATAATAATCCAGATTTCCTCTTGGTTATATTTTCTGATGCTACATGTAGAACCTAAAACATCAGTTGTAGAATAGGTCATTGGTATGAGAAACTTCTGTTTCTTTCCTTGCTTGATTTTCCTGCTTTGGGCTCTTAAGTGTCATAAAGGGTAAAGGGAAATATGGATTTGCTCTGGCCTGCTGGGGAAGTGGATGGAAGAACAGCAGTCTTTCCTTCTATCATGCATTCCTGGCTCAGGCATACGATTGCTATCATTTATACTTGGGAAATGCCTTAAGTTTTTTTAAGTATGGCCTCTTGGCTTTCACTCATCTACATAAATAGTGAAGATAATAAATATAACAACAATAATAATGGCATTTTAATTGAATTTATTTGGGTGACATTGCTTAATAAACTCACATAGGTTTCAGGTATACAGTTCTAGAGAGTACTATACTAAGTGAATTAAGCCAGTCAGAGTATTACATGATTTCACTCATATGTGAAATCTAATGAACAAAATAAAGTAACAAAAAATAAATAAAAACAGACTCATAGATAAAGAACAGACTGACAGCTGTCAGGGGAAGGGGTTGTGGGACTGGGTGAAAAAGGTGAAGGGATTAAGCAAAAAAAAAAAAAAATCATCAGCAGTCAGTGTTCAGAGGAATTGACAAAAGTGAATTTGTAGAACTATTTTCTTTCTAGAACGGTACCTGCCATAGGAGGTTTCCACAAGGTAGGAAGGGAAAGCATTCAATTTCCCTGCATGGCTGAGCGCCTTTGGGCCCCTTCAGTCAATGCCTACAATCTGTCACCTGTTGTTGATTGTTATTAGTATCTTTCTGTTGCTTTTCAAGGGTTGTAAGCGAGAAGGTAAAGGAAGTTCTATTTGTCCGGCCCCGGAAGTATATCCAGTGTTCTCTCCCAGAACACCCAGAGCCTGGCTATGTCAACATCACAGAGCAGGCAGCATCTGTGTGCCGCTATGACCTTGACGACATGGACATCTTCTGGCTCCAGGCAGTCAATGAAGACCTTGCAGAAATGGGTAAATTGTTTTCTTACAAGTAAGATGTTCCTTGACTTGACATGTGATTTTTTTTTTTTTTTTTAAGTAGGCAGGACTAACCATTTAACTTACTTTCATTTTGTGGTTTACTTTCTTTTTTGATCTTTTTGTGTTTTTTTCTTTGATTTTATTTTAATGACATATATTAAAATGCATAAATATATTGAAATAGAGCAATAACAGGTAAATTGGACCTTTTCTTTCCTTGTTCATGGTGAATAGCACAGATTAGGAATGACATATAGGTTTCACAAGGCTGTTTCCCAATTCTGAATGTGAAAGTGATCATGGCTGATTAGATTTCTGGTTGAGGATTCTAAGACTGGTTCCTCACTCAGCCCTGAAAAAACCACTCAGATCAGTGAACGAGGCAGAGGGTAGTGACACCTCTACCATCTCCTCCTAATGGAAGGAAGCTCCAGCTTTAGCATTGGGCACCACTACAGGTGACAGGTTGGTCTGACCAGGACGCCTTATACAGAACTTACAATTTTGCTGCTTGGAATAATGGCATGCCTAGGGTAAAAATCCCCAAAGCAGTCGTTAGTTGCCTCCACCGAGTTCCAGAGTTGTCATGAAATTCTCAAAAATAAAATAAAGCAAAAACAAACAAAAAATTTGGAAGTAAGCATAAAAATAATTTTTAAACAGAATGTATGCCCATACAGTATCATACCAGCAATGTGGGGAAATCCTAGGCTGAAAGAAAACTCACTTTATAATATACAACTCTTTTTGAACTGTCTTCAACCTGAGCAGTATTTAAGTCCAAGTGGTCCTGTGGAATGGCGGGTGATTTATTATCCTCTGTATGCAATATGATGGATGCATTTGATTTCATTTTTGTTTGAATCACATTTGTTAGTTGTTAGTACAACAAAAATCAGTGGGTTTTCTTTTCTCTCCTCCCTCCTCTCTCTTTCTTTTCTTTCTTTCTCTCTTTCTTTCAAGGTTGGTATCTGAATGCATGTGAACAAAAATTTTAAATTGTATTAAATCCAGTTTGGCATAATGGTGGTACTTACTCTGCCAGTAACCAATACTCCTTGCTTCTTAAAACATTCTGCTTTATGTCTTCTCTTGCTCTGCCTTCTGAGAGGAAGGGAGGGTCAATTTAGGGTGGGAACCACAAAAAGAGGAGAATAAAAGACTGACAGAGGGAAAATCACAGTCTGGAGGGCATAATCCAGTAGATTGATGGCTCGACATGTGGTGTTTATGAACCATAGAACATCCATATATCCGTTACAGTCATCACATTGCTGCCTTTGACATGACATCACCTTATAACTAGGTCCCTTTGGTATTTTGCAGTTAATTCCCTTTGGATGAGTTTTTAAAATAAACTCATTTAAAAATAGTTTTAAGGTGGGATTGACTTTGGGGGGAATGGGTGGGTGGGTGGGGGGACAGAGGGGAGCAAAAAGGGGATGGATGTAATACAACAACAATAAAATTAAAAAAAAATAGTTTTATATTTACAGAAAAGTTGCACATTTAATATAGTAACCATATACCCCTCACACAGTTTCAGTTTCCCCTAACATTAACATCTCACTTTACCATGATACATTTGTCAAAGCTAAGAAACCAACACAGGTACATTACTGTTAACTAAATTCCAGGTTTTGTTGGGATTCCATCAGTTTTTTTTTTCTAATGACCTTTTCCTGTTCCCAGGATTCCATCCAGGACACCACATTGCATTTAGGCTTGGTGAGTTTTAAAAGAGGATTGCCTTATCTCAAGCATTCCTTTAGGGTGAATGATATTGTAGTGAGACTTCTAAGAGCTTAAAATAAACTTAAAAACAACATTAAATCAAGCATACTTTTTACTCAGATTAAGGAACTTTAAAATTGAGTGCTTACTAAATACCAAGCGCAATACTAAGCAATGTATGAATATTACCTCATCTTGTCCTCACAAGAAATCAGTGAATTTGGTATTATCCTTATTTTACAGATAAGAAAACTAAACCCTAAAGAGGATGAATAACTGGTCAAACTTTCCCTGATCAATATGAGGTCAAGTTGGAATTTGAGTTCAACTACTTTTATAATCAGACACTAATTTTTTTCTTCAGAAAAAAAATGCAGTTTGTCTTGGGTGGAAAAAAAATGAAACATGCGGCCTGTGTAGGGGTTTTTTGTTCGTTTATAAGTAGCTACAACATTAAAAACATAGTTTATGTGGAATTTCAATGCTCCTTAGAATATTTTATATTACTTGGGTTAATTTGTTTTGGGACACACACAGACACACACACACACACACAGAAAATCATAAGTCCTCCCAAGCAGAAAAATGTATAGTTTATATCATTATCCACCATATGAATCTTTATGTTGGGTTATTAAATATGGAAGGCTAAGAACAATTAAAAGTACAGAAGGAAAAGGAATCAAGAGGCAAAAAACCATAACTTCAGAATTTTCAGTTAGACCTATGTAAATGCTGATAGGTTTATTTCATATTGGAGTTAGACACTGGAAAATATTGGATTCTTTTAAAAGTCAGGTTTGGCCCTGGCCTGGTGGCTCAGTGGATAGGTGCTGGCCTGCGAACCCAAAGGTCGCTGGTTCAATTCCCTAGTCAGGGCACATAACCAAGTTGCAAGCTAGGTGTCCAGCTAAGTCCCCAGCTGGAAGCAGGTGAAAGGCAACCATATATTGATGTTCCTCTCCCTTCCTCCCTCCCTTCCCTTCTCTCTGAAAATAATGAATAAACTTTTTAATAGAAATAAATGTCAGGTTTGAAAAACAAAATATTTCATATGTATAATTACATGTATAGTACCTAGTATTTCCTTTTATGACTTAATACCTTTTTGTATGAAAATATCATTGTATAACCATTCATTGTTTTCATTGGGACTAAATTGCTAAGACTGAATTATTACTTGTGTCCAGAGTTATATTATTCTATTTATTTTATTATGGTTTAAGTTGAAGTGTTCAAAATTACAAAGCTCAGTGAAGTCCTTCCTGAGCTTTAGAGATATAAGAAAAAATAGATTTAGGAGGAGACTGGCTTAGATTTAGACAGAAAAAAGGGCCAGTAATATATCTTACAAGGAATATGGTGAATTATAGTTCTCATTCATGTGTCAAATGCTAATATGTAATGCTAGGTGAATATTAGAATAGCTCCAGTAAATAATTCTTTGAAATCTCCTTATCCCTGCACCAGTCTCACAGTAGGTAATTTGGGAATGACAGCTGCCTGACAGGTTGATTGATTGTTTGTATTTCTGTGCAGGTTGTGAGCCAGTTGATGAGAATCTTATGGAAAAGACAGTTGAAGTCTTGGAACGCCGATGCCATGAAAATATGAACCATGCTATTGAGACAGAGGAAGGGCTAGGCATAGAGTATGATGAAGATGTGATCTGTGATGTGTGCCGGTCTCCAGAAAGTGAAGAAGGGAATGATATGGTATTCTGTGATAAGTGTAACATCTGTGTGCATCAGGTCAGTAAAAGTGGAGACCCCACCCCCACACTCAGCCTTGCTGAAGCTCAGTGATGATCTCTGGTACCCATATCAGGGTAGCAGCTTGCGTTCAAGGAGGAAAAGAAAGATTTTGCCTGGGTGTTCTTCAGCATTCCTTTAGAAACAGTACTTATTATGATCCCCAAGGTGACTTTAAAAATTTACGCAAGAGGGTTAAACCCAGGTCTTTATTAGTTGCCTCATGCCCATGCCATTGAGATAGCCTTGTCAGATACTTTTATGGTGTCCGGGGGACTCCTCTGCCACAGATCCATACTACATCATCAGGTGCACCCATGGTCGGTAATCTTGGTGAGTTAACACTTCCTACAGCTGGAAATCCACACTCCTTATCCTGGCACCCAGAGTCCTCCCCCATTTCCCAAATATACCTCTCAGGAAGCTAAGTCTACCCTACCCTACTTTTAAAGGTCATAGAATCTTAGGGCTGTAAAATCTGTCCCACTCCTCAAATTTACAGGTAATAGCAAAAGTGACTTTTTCCAAGTTCTTACAGCCTATTATTTGTCATTATTTCTACCACACTGCCTTTTTAATTAATGATAATGTCAATATTCTTTTCAGCGTTTTTCTTTTCTTCCCCCATAAGTCCTCTGCTACAGTAAAATAAAAGGACTCAAAGGAGCATCTTATTCCTGATACTGTGCTATCTCCATGTCTCAGCTGCCACCCTCCAGTTTAAAATGCCTTCTCCCACTTTCATCTGTCAAAAAAAATCTACACATCTCCCAAGATCTAGTTCAAATTCTTTCTTGAGCTCCCCTATCTTAAGTGATTTTTCAGTCTTCTGAATCTGTTGTGTGTTTCATTAATTTCATTAATTTCTCTAGCAAATAGGTACGCAGCACAGCACCATCCATGTACCAGAACTGTGCTGCATACTGAGGACACAGTGAACAATGAAGAAGTGGACCTGGTCTGTGTTCTCAGGGAGATCAGAGTCTGGTATAGGGATTACAAGAAAACTGCACATTTAGCATAGTACACCAAGTGTTTTTCTAGATAGAAGTCTGTGCTGCTGTGGAAGTGTGTGGGAGGGATGGGTGTCAGGGACAACTTCCAGGTGGTGGCATCCAAGC
This sequence comes from Noctilio leporinus, assembly GCA_004026585.1. Lineage (NCBI taxonomy): Eukaryota > Metazoa > Chordata > Mammalia > Chiroptera > Noctilionidae > Noctilio > Noctilio leporinus. Next base: position 5,123 of record PVIW01014968.1, on the reverse strand, counting down.
TGAATCTTAGTGGCCAAAAGGAGATGCCAAATAAGACAGCATCACATGTTCAGGCAGAGAGGAGACATGTTCAGATGAGTTGGTGAGAGTGTGCAGAGCATGTTTGAGGCAACTCTGAGCAGTTCAGAACTTCAGAGTGTGGTAGGTGGAGCAGGAAAGGCATGGAGAGTGAGGGTAGGAACGGCTGCAAGGGACACGTGTGAAGGGCCTTCTCTCACAAACTAAGCAACTTTAGTTTTGTCCTGTCAACACTGAAGGATAGAATTTTTATTTTAGATCATTCTGGCTACAAAATGACTAAAATGATTATATAAGAGATAATAGAGAGAAATCATGGCTGAAGACTTTTTAACTACCTGGGCCACCTAGCCTAACTTTCTGTGCTAGAAGATACTCAAAATTGTTCTGTGACCAGATGTATCTTTTTCTTCATTTTACTTGTGTCCTTTGAAAGACTGAATTTCAACAGTTGTGTTCACTCTACCAGTTATTGTTGTTTATATTACAGCCTTAGAGAAAAAGTCTTTACCATATAAGTATGAATTTAAGTGTCTGACCATACAGGTCCATAGTCCTTTCTCTGCAATTCTGAAATTTTAAAGCTCTGAAAAACTGCAAATTTTTATTTAAGTTTGGCACCAAAACTGATTTAATGGCAACAGTAGAAGTCTCTAATAAGAGACTATTTATAGTCTTTATCCCATTTTGTGTAATCATGTATTTTTAGAGAAATGATACTGTATTTGGTTATATGGTACCACCCCTGGTCCCACTGGAAAGTAAGGTAATATACCATGTATATACTGTATTACTTTCCTAAGATCTGAGCAATCCTGAATTTCCTGATGTTTCTCACCCTTGAGTTTTCAGATAAATGATTGTGGATCTGTAGTAAGCTTGAAGGGAATAGTACAAAAGTCATCTGTATATACTTTCTGTATTTGTCCTTCACAGTTGGGACAAAATATTAAGGAATTATATTCAGATTCTTTGACAAAATGAAATGTAGTAATTCTCCTCAAGGGTATTTTATTTGTTTTGAAAACATATCCAGTAATGACTACAAATGATGCCCTTTCATCACATAGAAAAAGATGACAGTAACACCTGACCAGGCTTTACAGAATATAAGCTGGTATGTATTAACACTGGGTGCTGTGCCATGTAAAGTTTCATATAAAAATGATTCTTTCAAAGTGACAATATTCTTGAGTTCTAAAGAGCTACTTAGGTTAGAGCTCCCTCTGTTGACCGAAAAGTGACATAAAGTGATTTGGAAGATTTGGTTAGGAACATACTGACATCTGTATATAGTAAACATAATTTTTCTTTACTGCCACCATATTATGTCAAATGTTTGTTCTTCTGTACCTATAATATACATATGGTCAGTACTTTATAAGAAAGGTTTAAATCAGTAGACTTCAGATTTTGTTTATTTTTTATTTATTTATTAAGATTTTCTTTATTATTTCCAGAGAGAGGGGAAGGGAGAGAGGCAGAGGGGGAGAGAGACATCAATGTATGGTTGCCTTTCACCTTCCTCCAGCCATGGATCTGGCTAGGGAATCGAACCGGCAACCTTTGGGTTCGCAGGCCAACACCTTATCCACTGTGCTACCAGCCAGGGCTTCTTTATTTTTTTTTTTTTTAGAGAGAGGGGAAGGAAAAGAGGCAGAGAAGGAGAGTGACATCAATATATGGTTGCCTTTTACCTGCCTCTAGCTAAGGACCTGGCTGGAGACCTGGCTTGCAACCTGGTTATGTGCCCTGGCTGGGAAATCGAACCAGTGACCTTTTGGTTGGCAGGGCGGCACCAATCCACTGAGCCACACCAGCCAAGGCTGTTCATCATTTTTATATGTCATGTATATAATATTTGGCACTGAGATTATGCCCCTGAAACTATATACAGAACACACGTTCATGCAAGTGTGCAGTTTTCTCAGGAGAGTCCATAGCCTTCATCATTTGTGTTCTAGAAAAAGTTGAGAATCACTGTTAGGAAATGAAAGCTTCTATAAACTTATGATGATGAGTAAATCCACACAAGACTTAGTAAGTGATTTTCTACCCAAGGGAATGACCAGAAAATAAAGGGTATTCCTAGAACCAGCCATTGGTTTTTCTTCTGATTTGTAAGAAGCTCTGCTTAAGGAAGGATGGTTGCTTTCATTTCTTAGCAGTCTTTCTGGGCCTCAGAGAAAAAAGGCTTTGAAAGTTAAGAACCCTATAAAACAATGCCCTGCTGTGATGAGAGCAGCCTGGTTGGAGTCCAACTTCAGTTCTTGAGCTAAATTAAGCTTTGCATAGAGAGCGTTCCAGATAAATTGATGATAAAGGACATACCTCCAGTGACCTTAAAGTATCACTGAGGATATGGAACATAACAGCTAAAGTAGAGAAGACTGCATGATGTAGACTCCGTACCTAGTGAGGGAAACTACATTGAGGACAGGGGTCAAGAAGTGGAGCAGACATGGGGTTATAGTAACTTGAGAAGCGAGGTGGAGCAGCAGGCTTTAGACCAGGGGCCAACAAATGTTTTCTTTGAAGGGCCAAATAGTAAATATTTTAGACTTTGAGGACCACATATAGTCCCTGTTACATATTTTTAATATTTCTTTAAAAATATGGAAAGTATTCTTAGCTTGGTGGCCTTACAAAACAGGCCTGGAGTAGGGGGTAAGAGCGGAAGGACTTTGTAGAGAGGTTGTTGCTATGCCATGGTATGAAACCGTTGTTTTAGTAAGAATGTGGCAGACAAAAGGAGGAAGGATTTAAGATATGAAGAGGGAGGAAGAGAATTTAGAAATAAATCAATCTAGGCAAGTTGTGATGAGGACTTGACTGGAGCAATTGTGATGGGGATGGAGAGGAAGGTCAGAGTCCAGGAGTTATGCTCTAGGGAGACCTAGCAAGACCCAGGGACAGTAGATGAGTCTAGGAATTTGAATCTGGAAGCTAAGAATCATGGTGGTGATATAGACAAGAGAGAGTTTGGGGAAGGGTGATGTAATGGTAACTATAACTTGAATCTGAGTTGTGGGTGAACCCCTTGGGTCAGGCACAGATTTTGAAGCTGCCATGATGAGTCAGTCAGTGGTATAAGGTGTGCCAGACCACATGGGAAGCCAGGTGGCCCTCAGGGTTTGTCTCTTAATGGTGAGAGTAGAGCAAGTTAGTGGGAAAGGATGGGCAAAATCAGAAGTAGTGAAAGGGAAATCTAGAATTTCCAAACTAATCTCCCTCTTCCCCCTAGTAATTCATCTATGTACTTATCCAACTTGAGTCCATAAAGGATCTGAAGCAGCTTGCACAACTCATTGTGGAGTATTGTGATTAGTCTAGTATTCAATTCAGGATTCATTTTCTTCAACCCACGCAAATAATTGCTATAATTTGCTGAGTATTTATGTACCAAACCTTGTCAGGCTCTTTAAACATCAGTTCTTTTGCTCCTCAGAAGTTTCATTCTATTTATTTTATTTATTTTTTATTTTTTATTTTTAATACCTTTTTCTTAATCACAACATTGCATGACATGTAGAAATTGTTCAATAAGTATATGACTGACTAATTATAATAGTCACTGACAAAACTTTAGAAAATAGAGGCAAAAAGAAATGTAATTCCCAAACTCAACAGTTGGGCTAGCCTTCCCTTGTATTTCCTTCTAGTCTTATTCTACTGTCCTTAACGTCAGTTCTCATTGATAAGATATGCTGATCTTAGAACAGATGCTAGAAGTTGCCTTTTATTCCTCAGTGTTTTAAAATTACTAAATCCTGGATATGAGCTTATTTGGCCTTAATTGCCTCTTTTTCCTAAAAGTGGAGGGTACTTTGTGACTGTATAGGAGAGCAGACATAGACCCTGGTGAGAAGATGCTAACCATTCTCCCCTCCCCTCCTTCTGTCTCCAGGCCTGCTACGGTATCCTGAAGGTCCCAGAAGGCAGTTGGCTGTGTCGCCCCTGTGTTCTGGACATTCGTCCACAATGTGTGTTATGTCCAAAGGAAGGTGGCGCCATGAAGCCCACCAAAACAGGGACTCAGTGGGCTCATGTCAGCTGTTCCTTGTGGATTCCAGAGGTAAGAACTGATCTAAGCCCATGAGGTCATTTGCTCCAGAGTGCCTCCATTTTCCAAAACATTCAGACTGACCCAGGTTTCATAGAGATGTTTCATGCCTGTCCATGTTTCTGAGGTGCCCTCATATCCTTCTTGGATGCAAATAAGCATGTAAACTCATGATAATTTATAGGTCTACTGCCAGTGGTATTGGATAAATTTGTATAAGAAGTGAGGCATAAAAGATCAAGGTATGAGCAGCAGGTTTTTAAAGGTAAAACTTACTCAAAATACCAAATCTCAAGTGTAGGGTTTCATGAATTTTTACACATGCGTATCTGTAACCATAACCCAGACAAAGACATGTAATACCCCAGAAGGATCCCTCATACTCACTTCCCAAGCCCTCTCTGGGTTCCTATTACCCAAGAATGATTTCTATCACTATATTAGTTTTGTCTGTTTTCAAACTTCATATAAATAGAATGATACAGTATACTCTTTATTTCTGTCTACCTAACACTCTGTGTTGTTGTATGTATCAACATTAATTCCATTCTATTACTGAGTAATATTCCATTCTATGGCTGTACCATGATTTATTCATTCTCCTTTGATGGACATTTGAGTCATTTCCAGTTTTAAATGATCACAAATAGGGTGATCAACAGCTCTTCTCACCATTGTGATGAGTGCCATTTGATTTTTGAAGTTTTTTCAGAGCTTGGACTCAACATCTGTTTAAGACTTTCTTTATTCAAACTCCATACCTCATTATTTAATCTGGTATTCCAGTTTCTAATACTTCCTAATGGGTTACATGCACACAAAGTTGATTAAAGGGTACTTCCAAGTCATCAGAGAGATGCAAATTAAAACTGCATTAAGATACCACCTCACACCTGTCAGAATGGCAATCATCAACAAATCAACAAACAACAAGTGTTGGCGAGGATGTGGGGCAAAGGGAACCCTCATACACTGTTGGTGGGAATGCAGGCTGGTGCAGCCACTGTGGAAAACAGTATGGGGTTTCCTTAAAAAACTAAAA
>PVIW01014967.1:0-21362 GCA_004026585.1 Noctilio leporinus | reverse complement strand
TACATTTTAAAAATAAGAAATACTCCCAGGTTATCAAGTGTCCTAGCATGCAGGCAGAGTTTATTGTGCTCTGTTCTCACAGAAGAGAATGGGCCTTGCCACAGTGGGGATGAAAGAAAAGGCATAGGTTTAGAGCAGGCCAGGTAAGAGGGGCAAGAACAAGGGTGGTAGCAGCATCAGGTCCTTTGTTCTGAAGACTAACATTCTTGGAGTGATGGGGGTAAGAGAGTTACATACTGATTGTCAAATAAAGGTGGTATCAGTTCCCCCCTGGGGTGGGACTTGACTGCCCAAATGTAAATTGTGTGCATTGGGGGTGTGTGGGTTTGTTGGAATTCTCATCTTGCTCCAGTGCACATTGGGTAATCTTGTAAAACAGATACCAGTCAAGAGGCAGCTAATTAAAGTTGAGGAAGTAACCCAGATTTACTTTATCAGCCCTTTCTGTGAGCACTAGGGACCCCCTGATAAAACAGGTAGTGAGTAGGGACAGGTGTTAATGGAAGTTCTTTTCTCACCTTCTTTGAGCACTGTGGACCCCCTGCTGCTCAGTAACTAGGCCTTGGGATGTATACACATTTTCAAAGGCTTTGTGTTGCATGGAGACAGTGGAAACAATACAGAGTCATTCAAGGACTTTCCTCCTTTCCTGTCAGCCATGGTGGGGGTTTTTTGTGATGTTTGGAACACCTGGTACTAATACTGGACTGGATGCAGGAGGTACTGGGTGAGAGGTCTCCCTTCTTCTCCCTGCCTTAATCAACATGATCTATTTTACCTAACAAGCTCATGGTTGATCATACACAGGAGTCCTCCTTGCTTCATTGCCCCAAACATTAATAAGCTTTTTTTTTTTAAGCACCCAAAGGAGCCCTCACCATCTCCTGGTGACCTTGACTAGAGTTTGCATTTCCCTTGTGCCCTCTGCTCACTAGGGTGCACTCTATCCTTATATGTGGACTGGGGGCACTGCTTGCTTCCCCAGTTTCCAGGACAGAGCCTGACTTGGCAGGGCTGGCTTGTTTGCACTGCCCCTTCTCTCCCTGCAACCTGGTATCTGCTGATGTGAACGCTGACAGGGAAGGATTTGAGGTCAGTAGTGTTGCCAGAATAATGCATTTCTCATTGATTGGTGAGAAAGAAAAACGTTTGTTTCTCCTGTTGATCATTTGTTTTCTTTCTTTTAAGTTTTTATTTATTTAATTTTAGAGAGAATGGAAGGGAGGGAGAAAGAAGGAAGAGAGACATCAATATGTGGTTGCCTCTCACATGCCCCCACCCGGGGACCTAGCCTGGAACCCAGACATGTGCCCTGATTGGCATTGAACCTGAAACCCTTTGGTTCAAGGACTGATACTCAGACCTCTGAACCACACCAGCCAGGGTGTTTTCTACAACTATATATACTTTTTATTCTCACTGGAAAGTATTTTTATTGATTGTTAGAAGAAGGGAGGCAGAAGGAGAAACATTAGTATGAGAGAGAAGCTTCAATAGGTTGCCTCTGGTACGCACCTTTAGAAAGGGATTGAACCTGCAATCTGATAGTGCATGGGATAGAGCTCCAATGAACTAAGCCACTGGGCCAGGGCTAGATCAAATTGTGTGCACATATTTATTAGTTCTGTTTTCTTAATAGTGTTTTAAAACTTCAATAATTTTGTATTGATGTAGAATGAAATGTTGTACTCATTGTTGTAAGGGGAATATTTAAGTTGTCTAGTACAGTTGCCTTGTGCGTTCTGCCTTCAGATCTCATATTGTTTGCCTCATGTGCTTACATGCCATGTGGTCAGTGTGTAGTAAATAAGATTGTTATCTTCTTTCCTTGCTGTTATTTTCATGGAATATTTTTTAGATCCCTTTATTTTTTTAGTCTTTTTATGTCCATCACCATTTACTACATCTACTGGGAGCAGCATATATGTATTGTGTCTTGTGGGGATTATGTTTTCAACAGTGTAACCCTACTTGTGCCTTAATTAATTAATTTTTAGAATCTAGAGAGAAGGGACACAGGGAGAGAATCATGGATGTATGATAGATACGTAGATTGGTTACCTCTTCCTCGGCCCCTGTTGGACACCAGGACTACAACCCATGCATGGTCCCTTATTGGGCATCAAACTAGCAGTCTTTGCTTTTGTAGGCGGGTATTCAGTGCATTAAGCCACATCTGTCAGGGCTGTTTATTTATCTCCACATTTTCAAACAAAAAAATTTTTTTTTAAGATTTTATTCATCCCCTTCAGACAGAAGGGCAGGGAGGGAGGCAGAAAGGGAGAGAAGCATCAATGTATGCTTGCCTTTGATCTGACTCCAGCTATGTACCTGGCTGGAGACCTGGCTTGCAATCTGGTTATGTGCCTTGACTGGGAATTGAACCAGAGACCTCTGAGTTTGCAGGCTGCCACCTATCCACTGAGCCACCAGCCAGGGATCAAATTTTTAAATACAGCTGGCATACATCATTATATTCATTTCATAATTATTATATAATTACTAAGTGATCATGTCAATACATCTCACATCCACCTGACCTAAGCTGTAATTAGTAGAATGTTGTGAACTGGTTTTTTTTGTTTGTTCATTTTGTTTTGTTTTGTTTTTCAGATTTTATTATTTTTATAGAGAGGACCAGGGATGGAGTAAGAAAGGGAGAGAAACATCAATGTTATGGTTGCCTTTAACTTGCCTCCAGCTGGAGTTCTGGCTGGAGACCTAGCTGGTAGCCTGGTAATGTGTCCTGACTGGGAATCACCCCTGGAACCCTTGGGTTCGCAGGCCTGTGCTCAATCCACTGACCCACACAGCCAGGGTATTATCTATATTCTTTAGGCTTTAATTTACATTCCTGTTACTCTTCTGTAACGGCCAATCACCTTTTTCACCCTTCATGAGAATATTTTTTTTCTCTTTCTTTTTTTACAGATTTTTATTTATTTATTTTTAGAATGAAGGGAAGGGAGAGAGAAAGAGATGAGAAAAACATCCGTACCTGGTTGACTCTTGTGAGCCCCAAACTTGGTACTTGCCTTGCAACTCAGGCATGTGCCCTTGCTGGGAATTGAACCTGTGATCCTTTGGTTCATAGGCCAGTGCTTAGTCCCCTGAGCCACACTAGCCACAGCTTCATGAGAATCTTCTTATGCCTTTATTTGAGCAAAACTGACAATAATAGCCAGCAATCAAGATCTGCAATTTTTTGTGTCTTGTGTTTTTTATGCCTTAAACCACTCTATGTCTTTTTTTTTTTTTTTTTTAAGATTTTATTTATTATTTTTAGAGAGAGGGAAAAGGAGAGAGGGAGAAAGACATCAATGATGGTTGCCTTTCATCTGCCTCCAGCCAAGGACCTGGCTGGAGACCTGTCTTGCAACCTGGCCATGTCCTCTAGCTGGGATTTGAACTTGCAACCTTAGGGTTCACAGGCCAGCGCCTATGCACTGTGTCACCAGCCAGGGCCCACTTTAAAGTGTATTTTATTGCTTATGCTATTAAACTTATCCCAGTTTCTTTATCCTGTGCTGCCTTCTGCCCAGTACCCATTTTCTCTCCAGCAGTCCCAACCCCTTAGTTCATCATGTTCATGAGTTGTGCATATATCCTCCCTGGCTTCACCCTTTCCTGTATTTTTAACTTCACCATGTCGAACTTGTACTCACCAATTATGTTTCCTAATCCCAGCACCATTTCCCCATTTCTCTCCCCCTGCCCAGCTGATAACCCCCTAAATGATCCCCATACCTGTGATTCTGATCCTGTTCTGCTTGTTTGCTTACTTTGTTTTTATTTTTTTAGGTTCTGTTGATAGTTGTTTTTTTGTCATTTTAATATTCATAGTTTTGATACTCTTTTATAAGCCCCTTTAAGATTTCATATAATAATGTGATGATGTAATGTAATAGTGATGGTGAACTCCTTTATCTTTACTTTGTCTGGGAAGCACTTTATCTGCTCTTCCAGTCTGAATGATATCTTTGCTGGATAGAGTCATGTTGGTTGTAGTGCCTTGCATTTCCAGTTCCTTCTTACCTGCAAAGTTTTTAAGAAATCAGGTGATAGTTTTATAAGCAGCACTTAGTAACTAACTATCTTACTTTCTTCAAATACTTCTTTTTAATCTCATACGTTAGAGTTAAGTAAGTGTTTCAGTATTGTGAACTCGATAACATTGCCAGCCTTTACGGAGTTTTCCCCTTTCCCATGTTTTCCTGTTTCTATGTAGTACACCTGTATTTCAGCAGAAAGGTTTGTTTGTTTTTGCATTTCTAGCAAGTCTTTGGTGGCCCAAAAGAGGCCACTAGCGTCATTGTTAGCACGCTCACCATGCGTCAGTGACATTCCCACCCTTCCGTTTTGAATCTGAATGTTTGCTAAGCCTGTTTTCCCAGTCTTCATCTATTTTTTTTTTTTTTTTTTTTAAGAATTGATTTATTATTTCCAGAGAGAGGGGAAGGGAGGAAGACAGAGAGGGAGAGAAACATCAGTGTATGGTTGCTTTTCACCTGCCTCTAACCAGGGACCTGGCTTGCAACCTGGTTATGTGCCCTAGCTGGGGAATCGAACCAGCGACCTTTGGGATTGCAGGCTTGCACCTTATTCACTGTGCCACCAGCCAGGTACCGGTCTTCTTTTCCATTGTATTTTGCTGCACTTGGTAGCTCTTTGTCATAACTGCTGTCTTAATTCTCTGTCTAGTTCTTGAAGAGATGCTCTTCATCATGAATAATTGTCCTGATTATTCTTGAAAGGGGTTCAATATTTGTATTTTTAGTCTGCCATCTTGCTGTTGTCACTCACATTAGATCTTTCTCCTTAGGTTTCTTTTTTTTGTAAAGATTTTATTTATTATTTTTAGAGGGGTGGAACGGAGAGAGGGAGATACATATCAATGTATGGTTGCCTTTCACCTGCCTCCAGCCACAGACCTGGCTAGAGACCTGGCTTGCAACCTTGTTACGTGCCCTGGCTGGGGAATCGAACCAGCGACCTTTGGGTTCGCAGGCCTGCACCTTATCCACTGTGCTACCGGCCAGGGCCTTTTTAGGTTTCTTTGTACTGAGTTCTATGACAGTGCTTGCTGGTTATCACCTTCTCCACTTTCTCTTTGGGGTTGCATCATCTGTATTCCATGTAATTGCTGGACTGGGAGGGAAGCAGAAGAGTCCTTTGTATCACATGATAGGATAGCCACAGAGGGTGTCTGGGGTTAGTGAAGGGAAATTGGGGAGAAATTCATTCCAAGGCTTTCTTAAAACATGAGGGCCCTGGTTGGTAGCACAATGGATAAGGCGCCGGCCTGCAAACCCAAAGGTTGCAGGTTCGATTCCCCAGCCAGGGCACTAACAAGGTTGCAAAACAGGTCTCCAGTCAGGTCTGTGGCTGGAGGCAGGTGAAAAGCAACCATACATTGATGTCTCTCTCCCTCTCTGCCTATCTCTCTTCCCCTCTTTCCAAAAATAATTTAAAAACATAAAATCTTAAAAAAAAAAAAAAAAAAAAGCTAGAATATTATTAAAAAAACAAAAATATTATGAGGAACCTGTTCTCTTTCACTGTATTTTGTCATTATTGCCAGTGGCCACACTTGAATCTACTTATCTTTTCCAGTGTTGGTACATTGCCAGTTTTTACTTTTAATAATTTTTATTTCTACTCTGAATTCAAGCCATGGATCATGCCTGCCTCTCAACCTCTACACTACAACTGTTTCTCTGAGGAGTCTCTTTGGTGTGCTGTCCAACTTTGACCAATGCCTTTTGGACCTTGAAGTGTGGACACATTTCTATACAAACCTTGCACAGCATCTGCTCTGCTGCAGTTCATATTCATGGTTTGGGGCACATTCATATTTCTCTTCACAGTTATACATCAGAAGCAGGAAAGGTTTTGTAGGCAGCCTTTAGCAATGGAACAGCTTGTAAACCCAGCTTCTCTTCCTTGTGTCCTGTCCTATCCTAGTATCTTTTGTTTAATGAGGTGCCCATTATTTACCAACCTGAGGGCCTTTCTCAGAGTCTACCTCACTTTGATATCATCACATAGGTTCATGTCAGATGCTACAGATTTAAATTTGCGATGAGAAATACTCCTCCCTTTAGGTCACAATGTACTTCTCTAATGTTTGCCTTTGTTCAGGTTGCTGCTGTGGAGCAGATGATGTGGAGACACCCATTGGACAGAATACTTCTAGAAGAGAGTCACAGGGAAACAATCCCAAGTCAGGGCTGTCTTCCCAGAAGAGCCACCCCTGTGAGAGTTGTGGGCGTGTCTTGAGAGACATTTTCCTCTTGGTTGACCAGCAGGGAACACAATATAGCCCGACACTGCTGAGGTGTGGGGCTTGTGCAGAAGTACTTTGTGTCAGTGCACAGTGTCATGAGCACCAGGAAGAGCACACAAGAAAGAATTGTTTCATCAGCAGTGTGGACAGAGTGCACCTTTCTAAAAGCTGCAATTTCTATGTGTCACGGAAGCTTTGTACTTCTACTCAGGGTGGAAATTGCTTTCTCAACAGTTTTGGACATAGTGAGCAACTGGCTACTCATACCATGCATGGAGCAAAGGGAATCTCTAAGTCTGGAATGATTTTTCAAATTACAAAAGATTGCATTCAAATAGAATGTCAGAAAGCCACTGTCTGTGATGATACAGTTACTGAGGACCAGAGATTCCCTAGTGGAGGAAGGTGTTTTGTGTGTTGTGAAAGTGGAAAATCTAAGACCAGCAGCTCTTCCCTCTACACTCAGAGAGTTCACACTGGAGAAAGGCCTTACGAGTGCACCGAATGTGGAAAATCTTTTACCAGTAGCTCTGTCCTCCAGAATCATGATGGAGTTCACACTGGAGAAAGGCCTTATGAGTGCACCGAATGTGGAAAATCTTTTACCAGTAGCTCTGTCCTCCAGAATCATGATGGAGTTCACACTGGAGAAAGGCCTTACGAGTGCACCGAATGTGGGAAATCTTTTACCCGTCGCTCTGCCCTCCAGAATCATCAGAGAGTTCACACTGAAGAAAGGCCTTACAAGTGCACCGAATGTGGAAAATCTTTTACCAGTAGCTCTGTCCTCCAAAATCATGATGGAGTTCACACTGGAGAAAGGCCTTATGAGTGCACCGAATGTGGGAAATCTTTTACCCGTCGCTCTGCCCTCCAGAATCATCACAAAGTTCACATTAGAGACAGTCGTTATAAGTGTAGTGAATGTGGGAAATGTTCTACCAGGAGGTTCACCTTCCAGATTCATCAGAGAGTTCACACTGGAGAAAGGCCTTATAAGTGCAATGAATGTGGAAAGTCTTTTATTTCTAGATCTATCCTCCGTGTTCATCAGAGAGTTCACACTGGAGAAAGACCATATGAGTGCAGTGAATGTGGGAAGTCTTTTACCCGTAGCTCTGTTCTTCGTGATCATCATCGTAGAGTTCACACTGGAGAAAGGCCTTATGAGTGCACCAAATGTGGGAAATCTTTTCCTGGTAGCTCTGCCCTCCAGAATCATCACAAAGTTCACATTAGAGACAGTCGTTATAAGTGTAGTGAATGTGGTAAATATTCTACCAGTAGGTCCGCCTTCCGGAATCATCAGAGAGTTCACACTGGAGAAAGGCCTTATGAGTGCAGTGAATGTGGGAAATCTTTTGCCAGGAGTTCTAGCCTTTGTCGTCATCGAAGAGTTCACACTAGAGAAAGGCCTTATGAGTGCAGTGAATGTGGAAAGTCTTTTCCTTTTAGATCTGCCCTCCGTGTTCATCAGAGAGTTCACACTGGAGAAAGACCATATGAGTGCAGTGAATGTGGGAAATCTTTTACCTATAGGTCTGGCCTTCTTCATCATCATAGAGTTCACACTGGAGAAAGACCTTATCAGTGCATTGAATGTGGAAAATCTTTTACTAGTAGCTCTGTCCTTCGTCATCATTAGATACTCCACAATGCAGAAAGGCCTTATGAATGCAGTGAATGTGGTAAATCTTTTAGCAATGCCCCTGTCTTCCATGATCATCAAGGAAGTCACACTGGAGAAAGGCCATACGAGTGCAGTGAATGTGGGAAATCTTTTATCTTTAGGTCTGGCTTTTATTGTCATCAGGTTTCACACAGGAGAAAGGCCTTATGAGTGCACTGAATGTGGGAAATCTCTTACCCGTAACACTGTCCTCCGCCATCATCAGAAAGTTCACACTGGGTAAAAGTCTTATAAGTGCTGTGAATGTGGAAAGTCTTAGACCCACAAATTTTGACCTCCATTACCAGAAGACACTTCACACTGAAGAAAGGCCTTATGAGTGCAGGGAATGTGAAAAATCTTACTAGTAGCTCTGCCCTCCAGTATCATCACAGAGTTCACACTGGATCTAGGCCTTATGAGTGTAGTGAATGTTGAAAATCTTATACCAGTAGCTCTGTCCTCTGTAGACGTCACAGAGTTCACCCTTTAGAAAGGCTTTAGGAGTATGGTGAATATGGGAAATTTTTACCTGTAGCAGTCATCTCCCTTACTATCAAAGTGTTCACAAAAAAAGAAACACGTATGAGTGCATTAAAACGTTTTACTTACGATATTTACCTTCATTGTTATCAGAGAAAAGTTTTACAGCTGCAGTGAATGTGTAAAATGTTACGATAAGACTTCACACTGGACAAAGGCCTTGTTAGTGCAGTAAAAGCGGGAATCCTCTCAGTAGCCATCCTGTCATCAGAGAGTTCACAGTGGAGAAATGCCTTGTGTTTGCAGTGAATGTGGGAAATGTTTTTCTTTTATCAGTCATTTTCGCTAGTATGGTAGTGTGTAAATTTTAAAAATGACATTTTGAGTGCTGGAAAGATGGAGTAATTTCTACCTGTAGCTGTTGCCTTTGTTGTTATTCTAGAATTCACAGTGCCTAAATTCTGACAACTTCAGAAAATTTGAGAAACCTTTTCTACCCGTTGCCTTTGTCATCGTCTGACAGCTTATGCAGGGGAAACATATATACATAGAACATGAGAAATTTTTCTTTCTAGCACTAGCCTCCATTATGTTGAATACAGGGAATGTGGGAAATTCTTTTCTGATCCTTTCTTATTAGAGTATACATAGGAGATAGGCCTCACAGGGATCTCAACTGTGGAAAATTTCTACCTCATGGTCATGTCCTCGTTAATCATAGTTCACACTTGTTAAGGGCTTCAGGCATGACATAGATATGGGAAATGTTTGACCATCACTCTATACCCTTTTGACTTTGGAGAATTCTCATTGTGTAAATGGTTAGATTTTAGGGTATCTTAATTTTTCAGTGGAATGACACTGATAATAACTTTCTGAGGAAGTGTCTTGAGTTTAATTTGGTATGTTTCTATGTCTCAAGTTGAATGTTTAAATTTTGAAGGACCTAACTAATTATGCCTTTAATCATTCTTATAGTGTATGAGAGTTTCACTTTCCCACTCCAATCAAAATATACATTTATGTACTTTTTAAATTTAAATTTTTCATATGTTTTCATAGTCTCTGTTCTCTTAGGTTTATTTCCCTTAGTATGTATAATGAGTATCTTTGGAGGAGTGTATGTATTATTGATAAGTTTTTAGTAAAATGCATGCTCACACAATTTACCGATTGTTTCATTAATTTGGCTACTCATTTAACAAATAGGACAGTGAAACAACAGAGATCTATGGGTTGTAATGTCACCCGTTTTCAGTCCTTGAGTAACAAATAATTTTCACTTTATGTAGTGATTTTTTTGAATGGTTTAATAGTACAAAACATCAAAATCATTTGATTTTCCTTGCTATACACAATGTGCTAGGTGCGTACCATACACTATGAAGAATAATCTACGTTATTGACAGACATTGTCACTTTATATAAATTTAAACATTGAATAAAATAAATAAAAGCCTTGTTTAGTTTCCACCCATTCTTATGGTCTGTTGTGTAGGGCTTGCTGGCTCCTGGAGGACTTGAAGGTGTATCAGGTGGTACGGGTATGAATGGGCGTGTGTTATGCCTCCAAGCACCCCCAGAAGCACAGGAGACGAGATTGGTGATCAGACTCCACATGGCTTGGACTATGCAAACTGGCTTGAAATTTAATTGACCATAGTTACAATTCAAGGAAAGTGACCCACTTTATGGGCCTCGGTATTTTCCTGTGTAAACTAGGGATAGAAAGAGATTTTTCCCTGGCTGGAGTGGCGCAATGGGTTGACTGTTGTCCCACAAACTGAAAGGATGGAGGTTCACTCCCTGGTCTTGGGATGTGCCTAGTTTGTGGAACAGGTTCCCAATTAGGGGAGTGGGAAAGGTAAAAAATTGTTTCTCTTGCACATTGATTTTTCTCTCCCTGTTTTTCTTCTTTCTTTTTTTAAGATGTTATTTACTATTTTTAGAGAGAGGGGAAGGGAGAGAGACATCAATGTATGGTTGTCTTTCACCTGCCTCCAGCTAAGGACCTGGCTGGAGACCTGGCTTGCAACCTGGTTATGTGCCCTGGCTGGGAATCGAACCTGCGACCTTTGGGTTTGCAGTCCAATGCCTTGTCCACTGTGCCACCAGCCAGGGCTTCCCTGTTTTTCTTCATGCCTTTTTCTCTAAAAGTAAGTGAATAAAGTACTTTTTTAAAAGAATAACTATTGCCCCCTGCTGATGGCACAGTGATTAACGCACTGGCTTCCAAACCCAAGGTTGGTCGTTCTATTCCCCAGCCAGGGCACATAACAAGGTTGCAAGCCAGGTCTCCAGCCAGGTCCGTCCGTATCTGGAGGCAGGTGAGACATAACCATACATTGATGTGTCTTTCCTTCCCTGTCTCTCTCTGTTCCTCTCTCTTTAAAAGAAATAGACCCTGGGGTGGGTGGGGGGACAGAGGGGAGCAAAAAGGGGATGGATGTAATACAACAACAATAAAATTAAAAAAAAAAAAGAAATAGACCCTGGCTGGTGGCTCAGTGGATAAGGTGCCGGCCTGTGAGCCCAAAGGTCGCTGGTTCGATTCCCCAGTCAGGGCACATAACCAGGTTGTAAGCCAGGTCTCCAGCCAGGTCCTTAGCTGGAGGCAGGTGAAAGGCAATCATACATTGATGTCTCTCTCCCTCTCTGCCTCTCGCCCTTCCCCTCTCTGCCTCTGGAAATAATAAATAAAATCGTAAAAAAAAAAAAAATAATAATAAGTAATAGATAAAATCTTTAAAAATAAATGAATACCAAAGGTCGCAGGTTCGATTCCCCAACCAGGGCACATTACCAGGTTGCAAACCAGGTCTCCAATCAGGTCTGTGGCTGGAGGCAGGTGAAATGCAACCATACATTGATGTCTCTCCCCCTCACTACCTCTCTCCCTTCCCCTCTTTCTAAAAATAATGAAATAAAAAATCTTTAAAAAATAAATGAATGAATGAATAATATAACTCATTCCTGAAAGGACAGAAAGCCAGCCCTGGCTGGTAGCACAGTGGATAAGGCGCCGGCCTGCGAACCCAAAGGTCGCAGGTTTGATTCCCCAGCCAGGGCACATAACCAGGTTGCAAACCAAGTCTCCAGTCAGGTCTGTGGCTGGAGGCAGGTGAAATGCAACCATACATTGATGTCTCTCTGCCTCTCTGCCTCTCTCCCTTCCCCTCTTTCTAAAAATAATGAAATAAAATCTTTAATAAAATATATATATATTAAAAAAAAAAAAAAAAGACAGAAAGCCTCCTTTTAGGCCCTCTTTCCCAGAGCTGCCTACCCATTCCTTGACCCTGTCAGGTAGAATGAACTGTTTTGTGATCCTATTCTCAAGATGAGGGAGATTACTGAAAACTCCCTGTAAGCAGGTGTTTTAGAAATGGACACAAACAGTACATACCAGCCTCAAGTGCCCAGACCCTGAAAAACAGATAACAGAACAAACTGAAGCCTGCACAATTCCTGTCTTGGAAATGGAATAAATCTCTCACTGGAACAACTCTGATGGTAAAACTCCCCAAAACTCACTTTACTGACTGATAGGAAATTAATGAAGGCACAAAGACCCTTATGAGGCTCAATAGAGTTAAAACTCATTGAACCCTTACCAAGTACTAATAATCTAGGATTTGTTTTTTGATCTTTTTAAAAAATCCTCACAGCACCCTGGGGCTTAAGAATTTCCATATCTGGTGGGATTGACTTTGAGGGGAATGGCTGGGGGGGGAGGGGGACAGAGGGGAGCAAAAAGGGGATGGATGTAATACAACAACAATAAAATTTTAAAAAGTATTTACATATGTGGGGAATACTAGAATTGGGAAGAGAAGGGAAATTTTTGAAGTCACACAGACAAATGTCAGATTGAAGAGGCTAGATAGAAACTCATTCATTTGGCTCCTAGTCTGGGGGCAATCTACCATGGCATATTAAGGTGTGTCTTAATGCATATTTTTGCATGACTAAGTTTAATTTTACCCATGGTAATGAATATGATTCTTCAGTTTTACTCATTCACATGTCTGTTACATGTTGCTGACATGCACTCTCCAATATTGAAGACAGCCGGAATGATACCTGGGACATATTCAGAGTGGTGCTGTAAAGCTGTAGTATTATCTACTTGGAGGAAAGTTCACCTCTTCTTCATTCGGGAAATCAGTGCTGCCTAGATCCTGTACTCTGTCCAGGAGCGGCTGGAGGAGATGATGCTCACCATCTACCCCCTGTAGCGTTGACCGTGTTCAGCAACTACATCCTCCTTTCCTACCTCCCCTTTGTTTACACCAGAGATATATGGGTAGGAACAAGTCCTTCTGAACATTCCATTTCCCAGTAAAGTCTGGCCACAGCTGAGATTCTTACTTCTGATTGCTCAAGGTGGACCAATTGGCCAAATCAGATTGGGTCTGTCTGCGTGGCTCAGTTGGAATTGTGACTGATGGGCTATTTCAGAGAAGAGGGTGAGGCTGCAGCATGCTTGGAGATACTTGAAAATCTGATCTTAGGATATGTTCCTAAACAATACAATCCATCTAAAGGACCCAAGTGGTATGCGTGAACGCTCTGAATGTCAACATGTTTTCACTCGTCATTGACTTCTTACTGCTGTCAAAAGTAATTATTAATGCTGAATCCTTAAGCCCCTCTAAATTAGTTGAACACTTTTCCATTTTCAACAGATGGAGCAGCCTTGAGCTGCCTTTGTAAGTTACCTGGGACATTTGATCGTTATTTTAATGTCATTGCATTTTCATGGTAACCTGTCACTAAGTCATAAGTCAAACTGATTTTCCCAGGTTTTGGAGTGATACCAGTACACTTTTTAGGATGTGATCTATACAGGAAAAACTGTAAGGTTATGTTAAAGAGAATAATCCCGTAGCACGGCTAAGATACCTAATGCAGAGATCAGGTGACAGGTGTAGCTCTGTCTCTTCTTACTGAACTCTTAACATTATCCCCAGCCTCACAAGCCCCTTTAGATTGCTGCGTGTATTTTACAACCTTTTATTGACATGTTTTTCAAGTGTGCCTTGGTGTCTTTCTAAGGTTTTACAGCCACACTCGTACAATATAATATGCTGCTACAGATCCTTTCGTAAATCATGCTTTGAATAGGTCAACAATTCATATTCAACAACTGCTTTAAGAATGACATTCATGCACGTCCTGGCCGGTGGCTCAGTGGATTGTCACCAGCTGTGAACTCAAAGGTTGCTGGTTTTATTCCCCAGTCAGGGCACATCACCAGGTTGTAAGCCAGGTCCTTTCCTAGAGGCAGGTGAAAGGAAACCATACATTGATGCACTTCTCTCTTTCTTCCTCCCTCCCTGTACTTCTCTCTGAAAAAAAAATAATAATAATTTAAATAATATTTATTCAAAAAGCTAATAATACACTTTATCTTTTTTTATGGGGAACATATTATGAACATGTGGATGATTGGTGTGTTCACTCAGCATGATAGCAGCAATACTCCACACAGTTTGTAGAGGAACCTAAAGGTGGTGTACTTACTACTCAGCCCTAAAGCAAATGGATGAGTTGACACCATGTCTCATAGACCTTAGAATACAAGGGGTACCCAGAAAACTTGAATTATCTTTTGGAGTGCAGGCCTCTTTCTGTATGGGATTCTCCCAACAGGTAAATGTTCTAGGAGTCTTACCTGTATCTGTACCAGCTTGGCATTTTTGTGAGAGGCTGAGTTCAGCTTCAGTGAGTTTTTACTTACAATTTTTTAATGTTTTGAATTTTTTAAAAATATTTACTCTTTTTTTTTTTTTTTTAAAGATTTTATTTAATTATTTTTAGAAAGGGGAAGAGAGAGAGGCAGAGAGGGAGAGAGACATCAATATATGGTTGCTTTTCACCTGCCTCCAGCCACAGACCTGACTAGAGACCTGTTTTGCAACCTTGTTATGTTCCCTGGCTGGGGAATCAAACCTGTGACCTTTGGGTTCGCAGGCTGGTGCTTTATCCACTGTGCTACCAGCCAGGGCCTTAATGTTTTGAAATTTAAAATAATTTTAACTTTATAGAAGAGTTGAAACCATAGTACACATCTATATGCCTACATGCCCTTCCTATACATCTGTAAGAGGGTATAACTTTTACATAGGTTCCCATGGTGTTAACATATAGCCATGATTTACGAAGACTAGGAAATTAATATTTGTACAATACTATCAACTAAACCACAGACTTTCTTTGCCCTGGCTGGTGTGGCTCAGTGAAATGAGCACTTTCCTGGGAATCAAAACTATGTTGGTTCAATTTACAGTCACAGCACATGACTGGGTGGTGGCTAGGTCCCCAGTTAAGGGTCTTCCAGTGGCAACCAATTGGTGTTTGTTTATACTACACGTGGATGTTTCTCTCCCTCTCTGTGTCCCTTTTTATTTCTAAAAATAAATAAACATCATATAAAAATGAAACAAGGCCCCGGCTGGTGGCACAGTGGATAGGGAACAGGCCTGTGAACCCAAAGGTCGCTGGTTCGATTCCACAGCCAGACATATATATAACCAGGTTGCAAGCCAGGTCTCCAGCCAGGTCTGTGGCTGGAGGCAGGTGAAGGCAACCATACATTGATGTTTCGCTCCCTCTCTGCCTCTCTCCCTTCCCCTCTCTCTAAAAATAATAAAATCTTGAAAAAAAAAAAGAAAACAATTTGTATGGATTTCACGCATTTCCCACTCTTGTCCATTTTCTGTTCCAGGATCTGGTCTAGGCTCTCCGTTGTATTTGTATTAATTGTTTATATTATTAGTTTTTCCTACTTCTTTTTCTCCCCATTTTGCCTCCCTGCACCCAGCCCTTTTCTCTCACCCACAATCAATCCCGTTTTGTTGTCCATGTCCATGAATCATTAATACATGTTCTTTTTATTCTTCTGTTTTCTTTCTCTGACTTTTTTTTTTTTTTTTAGATTTTATTTACTATTTTTTGAGAGAAAAACAGGTAGGGAGGAAGAAAGGGAGAGACACATCAACGTATAGTTGAGTTTCACCTGCCTCCAGCTGGGGACCATACTGGAGACCTGGCTTGCAGCCTGGTTATGTGCCCTGACTGGGAATGGAGCCAGCAACCTTTGGGTACACAGGCCTCTGCCTTTCCATTGAGCCACCAGCCAGGTCTGGACACTTGTTTCTTGGCTAGTTCTTTTGTTACAGCTTGAAGAAAGCCATCTCAAGTCTGCTAGTGGATGGAGTTGGGACTTAGTGAAGTACAGCCATTTTTCCTCAGAGAGGTACTTTGCATAGTTATGGCTGGTAACTAGTTTCTTAGTTATGCAAATCACTATGGCAAAACCTTGTAGCTAAGGGAATTGGAGGAGTTTTTGACCATAGAATAGTGAAGAAAGAGTGTATGGTGCCTGCACAAGATTTTATAGGTGGCCATGATTGGTCAACCAGCCCACTGCATCACAGGTCACTGTCAGGGTTTAAAAATAAGACAGCCCTGGCTGGTAGCACAGTGGGTAAGGCGCCGGCCTGCGAAACCAAAGGTCGCAGGTTTGATTCCCCAGCCGGGGCACATAACCAGGTTGCAAACCAGGTCTCCAGTCAGATCTGTGGCTGGAGTCAGGTGAAAGGCCATTGATGTTGCTCTCCCTCCCTACCTCTCTCTCTTCCCCTCTTTCTAGAAATAATGAAATAAAATCTTTTTTTTTTTTTTTTTTTTAATAAATAAATAAATAAAAATAAAACAGTAAACCCTGGCTGGTGGCTTATTGAGTAGGTGCCAGCCTATAAACCTGAAGGTTACTGGTTTGATTCCCAGCCAGGGAATCCAGGTTGCAAGCCAGGTCTCCAGCCAGGTCCGTAGCTGGAGGCAGGTGAAATGCAACCCATACATGGATGTTTCTCTCCTTCTCTACCTCTCTCCCTCCCCCCACCCTCTCTGAAAAAAAAAAAATCTTAAAAAAAAAAAAAAAAAAGACAATGTCCATTTGTATAGGAGGGAGCACATAATTAGAGGGAGGCAGAGAACTCTAAGTTTGAAAGGGGGAAGTCCATGTGCTATGTAAGAAGTTAGGATTAGAGAGAAGCACATGGTTAGAGGGCCACACAGCTGGAAAGACATACTGAGTTAAGAGCCTCAAAAGAGATAATGAGTTAAGAGCCGAAGGACCTGGCTGGAGACCTGGCTTACAACCTGCTTATGTGCCCTGACTGGGGAATAGAACCAGCGACCTTAGGGTTCACAGGCCGGCGCCTTATCCACGGTGCCACCAGCCAGGGCTTTATTACTTTTTAAAAAAGGTTTTAAGTCCTGACTGTGGGTAAGTTCAGTGGATAAGGCGCCTGCCTGTGAACCCAAAAGTCGCTGGTTCGATTCCCCAGCCAGGGCACATAACCAGGTTGCAAGCCAGGTTGCAAGCCAGGTCTGTGGCTGGAGGCAGGAGAAAGGCAACCACATACGGATGTCTCTCTCCCTCTCTGCTTCTCTCCCTACCCTTCTCTCTAAAAATAATAAATAAAACCTTTAAAAATTAAAAAAAAAAAGTTTATTCATTATTTTCAGAAAGAGTAGCAGAGGAGGAGGAAGAAAGGCAGAGAAACATCAATGTATAGTTGTCTTTTGCATTCCTCCAGCTGGGGAACTGCCTGGGTACCTGGCCTGCAACCTGGTAGGTGCCCTGAGTGGGAATCAAACCAATGACCTTTGGGTTTGCTAGATGGTGCTCAATCTACTAAGCTACAATCTGCTACAATGCTGTTTTAAGGGCATTAAAATGTAGTACAATTTTCTCATGTTTGCAGCTGTGCTAGAGTGTCACACTATTTCGATCATTGTGCCAGTGCAGGGTGCTGTAAATACTGTATGGTTTTACTTTTTGGAAATTGACTTTTAAGCAATAACTGGTAAGATTGTAGAGTTTTTTCAACTCCTCTCTTATGTTACCTAGTTTCAATGTTTTACAAGTTTTGGTTTATATTTTAGGGGGATGTTTGCTGTAAGTTGTTAAATAAGGTAGGCTCCTTACAATATTTTAATTTTTATGTTACTGTGATACATGCCTCTATTTCTTTTTAATTCTAAGATGTTATGAACTTTTTAAGTTTCTGAGGTATACTTGGATTATGAATATGTACTTTATTTAAATATAATTCATAAATACATTCATCTCATTCATTAGGATTGTAAGAAACATGTCACCCCTGATCTTAAATATGTCTGGAGAGTACAAAATCTCATTCTATGATAATTACAATATCACTTTGAAATTAAAATAACATGAATAACGTCCTCAGACTTCAATTCTCTCACTTTTTAAGAATGTATTTTTTTTAAAGGATTTTATTCATTATTTTTAGAGGGGAAGGGAGGGAGGTGGAGAGGGACATCTATGTATGGTTGCCTTTCACCTGCCTCCAGCTAGGGACCTGGCTGGAGACCTGGCTTGCAACCTGGTTATGTGCCCTGGCTGGGAATCGAACCAGGGACCTTTGGGTTTGCGGGCCATTGCTTACCCACTGAGCCGCCAGCCCAGACCATGTTCTGTCTCTCTCTCTCTCTCTTTTTTTTTTTTAAGGATTAAAATATATATATATATTTTACTCATTATTTTCCGAGAGAAAGGCAGGGAGGGAGGAAGAAAGGGAAACATCAGTGAATGGCTGGCCGCCTTTCACCTGCTGCTAGTTAGGGAACTGGCTTACACCTTGGCTTTCAGTGTGGTTAGATGCCTTGGCTGGGAATCGAATCAGCAGCCTTTAGGGTGTGTTGTACCAGCGCCTACCCACGGAGCCACCCGCCAGGGCCAACTCTTGGTCTTTTCCCCTTGGAATCAGCTGGGAAACCCCTTTGTAGATTCTTGGGCTCCAGGCACTACAGTACCCAGAAGTCTGTTCGCGGCAGAGCCACTGGCGGCGCAGGAAAGGCTCCTCCCCCGGGTCAGAAGGTCTGTGGGCGGGACTTCCGTGGGCAGAAGGTCTGTGGGCGGGACTTCCGGGGCCCTGGTGGCGGACATTTTGTTTCCTCTCAGACTCTCCTCACAGGTTAGAGACACAGCGGGCTGGCCGGGGAGGAGGGATCGGAGCCCTGATCGCCGCAGCACCAGCCCCACCGCGAGGCCCCGTGACTCCGCCCCGGTGACCGGCGCCTGTTTCGGGATGGGGACCGCCGAGCCCTGCGCCCCCTCGCCCGTCGTTCCCGCCCCGCTCCGCGCACGGAGTCCTGCGGCCGCCGCGGCCGCTCTGAGGAGCCTGGCGGAGGTGAGTGCGAGTCCTCGGACCCGCCCCCTTCGCCGCCCGAGCGCCGGTGACGTCCCGCAGCCGAGGCCCCTTGCGCGTGGCGAGGCGCCTGTAGGTGGCGCACCGAGTAAAGGGCCGGAGGGGTGACGGCTGGAGCGGCCGCCGGGTGCTGCGACCCCGAAGGACCCGCGAGCCCGGCCGGGGTCCGCCCCAGTTCCGCTGTAACCTGTCCGAGCCAGTCTCGTGCGCACGGGGAGGGGACGAGTGGCCGGGGTGGGTTGTGAAGCGAGAGGGGCCCAGGCGGTGGCTTAGTCGTGTGCGTGTGCGAGTGCGTGTGTCTTGGTTTTCAGAGCTTTTCCCATCCAGCCGACTTGGAAAACCTGCTGGAGTCGGTGATGACAACAGTGAGGCGCAGGGGAAGCAGCCCTAGTTCAAGGTCTGCTAAGAGGCCTCACTCAGGACTGGCAGGCAGGTGGCCTCAGGTCGCCAGGCTGCAGGGCTGGACCAGGACACACCTGAGAGCTGCGTACCTGGAGCGGAGCAGCGGTGGACCGCCGCTTCCAACAGGTTCTGAAGTGGAAAGGCGTGAGGAAACTCGCCGAGGAAGGACGGGGTGTCCCCTCTCTCCCTGGTGGTGACACCACTTCCTACAGTGTCAAGACCGTTCCCTGCATCGTTTCCCAGCTCTTGGGAGGTGGGGACCCTGGGGGGAGCACAGTCCTGAGTGCAGGTCACAGGTAACATCAAGGTGCTCCCATTTGTGGCATCAACTTAAGAAACATTCAAACTGTAGAGACTTTTAAAAAGGTTTCCTTTAGTCACACTGATGACAGTAGCTGGCAACAATCTCAGTGCTTCAGTAAAAGGCAGTTTCAGCACTTATTTTGTCCATCAGAATGAAAAGCGGCCCTCCCTGGCCTGGCTCAGTGGACTGAGTGCCATCCTGGCAAGCAGAGGGTGGGGTTAGGGTCCCAGGGCAGAACACATGTTTAAGTTGTGGGCCAGGTCCCCAGTGGGAGTTGCTCAAATGACAACCCCCCATTGATATTTCTGTCTCTTTTTCGGCCTCACTCCCCCTCTCTCTAAAAATAAATAATAAAATATATTTTAAAACTGAAAAGTGAAGCTATAAGTGGGTAATTTGTACTCCATTGGTGACAGGTTAGTGAGGCAGGAGAACACTGGAAGAAGGAAACCCTGGTATTAGATAAAAATTAAAAACGTTCTGCCCAGACTGGTAGCACAGTGGATAATGTGCCGGCCTGTGAACCCAACAGTTGCTGGGTCGGTTTCCCAGCCAGGGCACACCACCAGGTTGCAAGCCAGGTCCCCAGCTGGAGGCAGGTGAAAGGCAGCCAGCAACCACACACTGATGTCTCACTCTCTGCCTCTCTCCCTTCTCTCTCTAAAAATAAAATCTTTAAAAAAATTTTTTTTTCAAAGAGCAGTGAATGGAAACATGTAGTGAGCAGTTGAATACATGGGTCTGGAAATTGAGCAAGGGTTGAGGATGGAGTCAAGCAAAATGGGTAGCTGTTTTTTCCCTCAGGGCAAAGGTGATAGAGTTGAGGGTGTGAACTTGGGTGTGACCATGTGAAGCAGGTGGAGATCACACAATGGGCATGGCTAGAGGAAGTGTCCACTCCTGGTTGTGGGAATAGCTGGAGGAAGTTTGAGCTGATGGGTGTGGGGACTAAAGGTGAAGCATAAGCCCATGTATGTTTGTCTGTGTCTTAGAGGCATAATCTGGGACTCAGTGAAATTGCTTTCCAGGAAGAATGGGGTCCCTGCAGGCATGGACCTGAAATTCGATGGCATTTACCTGTCCCCCTTCCTCTTCTCCTTCCTGTCCTGCTGAGGGAGATGTGAGTGATTAATGAGACTGATGAGACAGCAGGCAGCTCTGGCACCAAGGGCTGGTGTCCTTTCCTAAGTGGTGCCCTGCAGGGGGTAGGGCGTGGGGAAGTGTAGAATTTGGGGGGGCTCAGATATACTTTTCCTGATATATTTGTGTTAATTCTGACAGGTTGTTGTGACCTTTGAGGATGTGGCCCTGTATTTCTCCAGGACAGAATGGAACCTCCTTGATGAAGCTCAGAGAATCCTGTACCTGGATGTGATGCTGGAGAACTATGCTCTTACATCTTCATTGGGTAAGACACTCTCTCCCAGCACACTGTTCTTGGGTGTGCCTGTGCCCTCGTTTCCTCTGGGTTGCAGGTTGCTGCTTCTACTCTAAGCTGTAAGGTTCCTGACCAGACTTACACACATACAGCAATGGATAGTGAGTTGTGTTTTCCTTTTTACTGGGATGACTGGGTTCTTCTTTCTGACACAGCCCTGGCTGGTGTGGCTCAGTGGATTGAGTACCAGCCTACAAACCAAAGGGTTGCTGATTCATATCCCAGTCAGTGTGCATGCCTGGGTTGCTGGCCAGTTCCTCATTTGGGGGTGTGCAAGAGGCGATCACACATAGATGTTTCTCTCCCTCTCTTTCTCCCTCCTTTCGCCCTCTCTGTACATAAATAAATGAATAATACATTTTAAAAATAAGAAATACTCCCAGGTTATCAAGTGTCCTAGCATGCAGGCAGAGTTTATTGTGCTCTGTTCTCACAGAAGAGAATGGGCCTTGCCACAGTGGGGATGAAAGAAAAGGCATAGGTTTAGAGCAGGCCAGGTAAGAGGGGCAAGAACAAGGGTGGTAGCAGCA
>PVIW01014966.1:0-21364 GCA_004026585.1 Noctilio leporinus | reverse complement strand
GGGGGAAAGGGGTTGGGGGGAGGGGGGAGGCAGAGGCAAAGAAGGGGAGCAGCTTAGACAAGAACCTAGTATAAAGGAACCATGGACATGGACAACAGGTGGGATTGACTTTGGGGGGAAGGGGTGGGTGGGAAGGGGGACAGAGGGGAGCAAAAAGGGGATGGATGTAATACAACAACAATAAAATTAAAAAAAAAGAAAAGAAAATATCTTCAGCTAATATACCAAAACTTACGGGATACAGCAAAAGCAGTACTAAGAGGGAATTTGATAGTGACAAATGCCTCTGTTAAAAAGAACTCTTTTTTTAAACTTTTTGTCCAATCCCTCTACCCCTCCCACCTAGCCCTCTCCCCTCCCCTGACATTTATCAGCCCATTCTGTATCTATGCGTCTGTTTCTGTTTTGTTTGTGTTTATTTTGGCCATTAGTTTCCACATATAGGTGAAATCACCTGGTATTTGTCTTTTTCAGACTTGCTTATTTCACTTAGCATAATGCTCTCCAGGTCCATTGCACAAAGGGTAAGATTTCCATTTATTTTTTTACTGCCAAGTAGTATTCTATTGTGTAAATGTACCACAGATTTTTTCATCCACTTATCTGGGGCTAGGTGGTGAGGTGAAGGGATTTAGGGGAAAAAAAGAGAAAGAGAAGAAGAAAAATATCTCATGGACAACAGTGTGGCAATTGCCCAGGGGCAGGGGGTAAGGTGGAGAAGGTTATAGGGGTACAAATGGTGGTGGAAGGAGACTTGACTTGGGGTGGTGAACTTGCAATACAGTGTACAGATGATAATTAGTAGAATTGGGCATGTGAAATAATAAATACCAGAGCAGAAATAAATGAAATAGTGAATAGAAACAACACGATAGGAAATGCAACAAAACAAAGAATTGGTTATTAGAAAAGCTAAACAAAATCTATAAACACTAAGGTAATCTAACTTAAAAAAAGAAGACTCAAATAAAATCTGAAATGATAGAGAATACATTATAACTGACATTGATAAAATAAACATCATAATAGATGTATGAATAATAATATGCCAATAACTTAGTCAACTAAGAAGAATTGGATAAATTCCTAGTAATGTACAACATCCCAAGAATGAATCAAGCAAAAAGAGAAAACTTGACCAGATCAATAACCAAAATATAGATTTAATCAGAAAACAACTACCTCCCAACAAAGAGCATAGAACCAAATGGTTTCACACATGAATTCTATCAACCACTCAAAGAAAAATTAATATCAACACTTCTTAAGATCTTCCAAAACATACAAGAGGGTATACTTCCAAACTTATTTAAGAAGCCATCATTATCCTGATATCAAAGACAAAAGTATTACAAGAAAACCACAGGACAGTATCCCTAACAAACATGAATGCAAAAGTCCTCAACATAACATCAGCAAAACAAATTCAATAGTATTTTAAAAACATCATATATCACAACTCAGTACAATTTATCTCTGCACTGACACAGGGATGGCTAAGGACATATCAATCAATGAATGTGATATATCATATTAACAGAAGGCTAAAAACCACATGATCATCTCAATACAGAAAGTTTGAACAAATTCAACAACATTTCATGATAAAAACTTTCAAAACATTAGGTATAGAAGGAACTTACCTGAACACAATAAAGACTATGTATGAAAAGTCCGCAGGTAACATACTGAACAGTGAAAAGTTGAAATCTTTTTTCTAAGATCAAATAAAGTAAGGATGCTTATTCATATTACCTCTGGTCAATGTGCTACTAAAATTATCTCATTAAATCCTTTTAAAATGCCTAGAGGTAGGTAGTTATTATTTCTATTTTTATAAATAAGTAAATAAAACAGATAATTTAAATTCATTTCTTTAGTGCACACATCTGGTCGATATTAGAGCCAGGATTCAATCTCAGGCAATTCTGACTCTCACACATGCAACTTATCTTCCTACCAAATGACATCCTACTTTTTCAAAAAGTCATGATGCTGGACACAGAGTAAGTGCTCAATAATTATCGATTTAAGAAATCATTATGTGTGAGACTGTTTGTAATTCTTCTTAGGAAGAAGCCTTCCTATTGGGGATCATTCTCCCTCAGAAAAAGACTCATTATTTTTTAATATTAGTAAGATATGTGGCCACTGATACCGCTTATAATAATGTGTGTGTGTGACTTAGTTGCCTGCAACCAAAGATATCTCAGGCTCAAGCGGTGACCTTATCAATTCTCATAAACTTAACACCATCAGATGTTTGTAATCACTTGATTACACCCCAGAATAAGGCAGGTGGGCACAGGTATGAAGCCGACCTGAATTTCCAAAGGTAGAATTCGATATGTTCTAGACATGAACAATATGCTGGCAGCAATATGTCCTGTTCTAATGGCCTCCCCCACGCTTAATGTTGGACATTGACACTTATGTATTGCACTGCATGGGGGCTGTCCTCACTTCCTGTTGTATCCCACCTCTCTGCAGCTGAGCAGAAAGTGAAAATAATCGTCGAGAGACAATAGCAGTGATGCATGGCTAAGCCACAGAACTAGATTGATGGTCAGTTCGTGGACCTTTCACTTGGGGGCTTCACTGTGAGCAGTGAAGAGGTGGAAGACAGATCTCTGACTCAGCCCATTTCTACTCATAATTAGAGGTAATTACAGGCGATGAATGCCTTCCGCTTCCCCAAAGTTCACTTGGTTAGAAGTTAATTAATAGGTCATTTGCTTAAAAGATTAATTTGTAGACATTTCTGAATGTCTCGGATCTTGGCCAGGCTTACTTCAAGTACCTCCAGGGGTGGGGAAGGAATGCAGTTCAGGCCCTCTCAATCAGGATATGCTGGTCATGGATGGGCCAACATCCCAAAATGGCCAGTGAAATAGGTTTCTGGGGATTTGGTGGCAGTTGAGGAGCAAGAAAACTTATTTTTCACTGGACTTGATGATGTAAAGTAGGAACAGCTGAGAGCCTAACTTGGGAGGAAAACATAACTAGTGACAGAGCACAACTGATGGGGTCTGAATGGTTTATCTCTTTTTTTCTTTTTAATTAAACAATAAATGTAGGCTCTGTGTTAGTAACTGAAAAAAATACTGAACCATGTAATTGTTATTTCCATATTGTATTGAAGAAAACTGAAGTGCAGAGATATTTAGAAATATTTTACTTCACGTATCAATTGAGCCACAATTGAGAATAAAATCACACTGATCTTTAACTGACCTTCCTGCTAATACTGGTTGTCTGTCATTTCTTTTCTTTCTTTTTTTTTTTTTATTGACTCTGGAAATGAATTTTTTGAGAGCTTTAAATAAGAGTGTCTAGCTGACGCTCATTCAAATGGGAGAGAAGAGGCCAGCAGAAACAATGGCTTTAATGAGCCTAAATATCACTAGTCATTGTATACACCATCATTTCCATTAAAATATGATGGTAATCCCATTTTAAGCACTTGCGATATTCCAGGTCTATGAAAGGCATTTCACACATTTTCTCATTGAATCTCCAAAATAACAGATGTGGAAGAGTCTAGTAATATAGTAGTATTCTACTTTGAATTGATAAAAAATAAATAAATCTCAGAGAAACTAAACATTTTTCTAAAAATTCACATACTACCAAGGAGTGCACTGTAAATTTAATTCACCTCTAAATTTGATTCACCTCTGACTCATAATACAGAATCCATTCTTATGGCCATCTGTATATAAAGTGCACAAGCTTTTTAATCATCTATCAACTTACATAAAATACATAAAATACTTTTAAGCTAACTTATAAAGGAGAAAGTGATTTATTGCATATTCTAATCTGAGTTATTTTCCCATAATTCTGCGGGCATGCTTTTCCCTTTCCCCAGTTCAGTCTCTTCTGCCTATTCTCTTTAGGTACAGGGAAGAAGAGGGATTTTTCAGTAACATAGATACTTTTCCTTAGGATACCTGATTCATACTTTATTTGCATTATCTGCATGAAGAGCTGCTTTCCCTTCAAAAAGGATTAAATAATTTATTTATGACTCAATGCAAACCCTAATGGAACACATTACATGTAAAATTCATAGTCCATATCCTGTTGACACACAAACACACCAAAAAAAAAAAAAAAAAAATGGAAAAATGTAAACAAGGCTAATTGTTATACTAATACACATATTGAAGCCAAGGCATTTCAGGTCACAATCATAATAATGGTAACAAGAACAACAATACCTACAGCCATAAAAGTCATGAAAAAAGGGGTTCAGATAAAACAAGGGAGTTTATCTACCCCCTCACCACCACCATCTTTCTACCAATTGTAACCCTCTTCCTTTGTACAATGACAATGATCCCGTTGATCACCTCTACTGAGTCACCGTTTTCCAATTTCTTACCTTAGTCAGTGTGTAAAAGGAAGTTGAATCCACAGCTAAGGGTTTTCTTCAAGAGCATGTCTTGCACTAGCATCTGTTGCTTTCCTAAAATCAGAAGAATATCTATCACACCCTTTATACAAAAGCACTGTTCCCTACATTTCTCAATTAGTAAAATAAAAAGAAGGTGTGGGACAGTGAATTAGAGAGAGAAAATGTTTATTTCACTGTTACTAACAAAACTTTTCCCTTCGAATACCACCACTGTGTTTTATTTTATTTATTTATTTTTATTTATTTATTTTTTTAAAGACTTCACTTTTTATTCTTAGAGAGAGGGGAAGGAAGAGAGGCAGCGAGGGAGAGAGACATCAATGTATGGTTGCCTTTCACCTGCCTCCAGCCACAGACCTGGCTGGAGACCTGGCTTGCAATCTGGTTATGTGCCCTGGCTGGGAAATGGAACCTGCGACCTTTGGGTTCGCAGGCCAATGCCTTATCCACTGTGCCACCAGGCAGGGCTGTGTTTTATTTTAGATCTTCAATGTAATACATCAGGTAAAATTTAGTTCCATTTTTAAAATCCAAGTTGAATGCATCTAGAGTGCCTTCAGGTGTTAGCAGAGGACTTATCTTGTAGTAATTCAATGATTACTAAATGAATACAGGATTTATATTTGTTTGCAAGTTTTACAAGATTTATTTATAGCTTAAAACATTAACCGAGTAGATTTATTCATACCGTTTGGAGAAATGAGCATGACAACAACAATTGACAGAAAGAATTACTCAATCCCTTTGGAAATTACTTGAACCATTCATTCCTATTTATTCATTTTATTAAGAGGCAGGACAAATAGGAGACACAAAAAAGTTCATGTTATTAATCATTAAACTAAATGTATCAATAATAATAATTTTAATAGTAACTAAATATGCATATTTCTAATAATTTAAAGTGTTCTCCATATATAATTTATCTTGTTAGATTTTCATTATCAACCTCTAAGACAAGTGCTAGGAAGAGATTTGGTAATTTACACATAATCCTATGAATACTGTTGACATTAGACCTAACCTTCTGTCTTCGGAGTCTATTATTTATTTTTTATAACTATGGGATTCTACTTATTTACTGATATGCTAAAGGAAATAGTCAAATGATAAAAAGAATTTATATACAGGTCCTTGCTGGTATGGCTTAGTGGGATGAGCACTGGCCTTCAAACCCAAGGGCCACTGGGTGAATTCCTAGTCAGGGTACATACCCAGGTTGCAAGCCAGGTGTCCAGCCATGTCCCCAGCTGGAGGCAAGTGAAAGGCAACCATACATTGATGTTTCTCTCCCTTTCTTCCTGGCTCTCTTCTCATCCTAAAAATAGTGAATAATATCTTTTAAAAATTTTATACAACAGAATATTATTCAACAATGAGAACAAATGAACTACTATTAGTCTATTAAATACAATTGTGAGCAAAAGAGACAAAAAGGACACATGAAATATTGTTTGTAGTATATAATGTTCATCAATAGTCTATGGTTTTAGAAGTCAGGTTAGCCCTGGCTGGTGGCTCATTGGATAAGCGCTAAGCTTATCCACTGAGAATTCAAAGGTCACTAGTTTGATTCCCAGCCAGGGCACATAACGAGGATGTAAGCCAGGTCTCCAACCAGCTCTGTAGCTGGAGGCAGGTGAAAGGCAAACATACATTGATGTTTCTCTCCCTCTCTGCCTCCCTCCCTTTCCCTCTCTCTAATAATAATAAATAAAATATTTTTAAAATAATAATTTTGTTTTAAAAAGAAGTCAGGTTACCTTGAAGCCTAAGGGGCAGTGATAGAAGAGGAAATGTAATGGGCCTTTTGCTGTACTGTGGCTGGTTTCTTTATTGGGGTATTGGTTACATAGGTGTCCTTATTTTATAAAATGTTTGTCCATCTGGCTCCTTAAGGTTTGAAGGGTTTTCTGTACGTAGGTTATAATTCAATAACATTTTATTAAAATCAGAAGTAGCGAAAGAAAGGCAAAAAATACTCATTTTCAAAATACAAAAATAACTGGTTCCAAGGGAAGAATATAACAGAAATTTTGTGCACAAAGTTTGAATCCTTAAAAGAATACAAAATGTTTACTGGGGCTAAACTTTATTTTCCAAAGAAATTCATGTGACATTTATTTTAAGAAGGAAAATACTGTATATTAATGAAGTTTAATTATTAGAATTTTGGATCCAAGTAGCTAGCATGTAACTTTCAGGAAATAATATTTAATAGAATAATTATTATTTTTGTCTGAGGTACTAACAAAAAATCAGAAAAGGGTGTCGATACATGATATCTGGATCAAAATTAGTTTATTTTAATTTTTTAAAAATTCTCTAATATCAAACCCACTATTAATCTCATCTAAGTTCACAGTTATTTTCACTTTCATTTATTTTAGGCCATTTAAATTTGAATATTGAGGTTGGAAGCTAATGGCCAGGTATCAGAGCATAAACTAGTCACAAATGTTAAGAATTGCCTTAAATACGTATTTTTTTAAAATAAAATCTGTAAATATGTATTCTTAACTAAAAATTACATGTACATACCCATTCATTATTATTTATTTTTATTCATTATTTCCAGACAGAAGGGCAGGGAGGGAGGAAGAAAAGGAAAGAAACATCAATGTATGGTTGCCTTTCACCTGCCTCCAGCTACGGACCTGGCTGGAGACCTGGTTTGCAACCTGGTTATGTGCCCTGGCTGGGGAATTGAACCAGCAACCTTTGGGTTTACAGGCTGGTTCCAATCCAATGAGCCAAACCAGCCAGGGCAGACTTTCATCATTTATTTGATCTTAAGTTATGCTTTGGTTTTATGAGTTTTACTTTTAGTCATTTTTAAAGTCTGTAATCTTGAAAATCCCTGGAATGTCAAACAGGAAGTAGTTTACATTCAGTAGATTTATGTAGATTATTTGCTGGCCTGTGTGCCAGATAGCTGTCATATTTCTACATCAGCACTGAAAGGACCCCCAAAGTTGAAGAATCAAGTGGCCATGACGACAATCCCGAAGAGGAAGATTTCTATTTTGACTAGGACAGTGCTTCTCAACATGAGTCCTAGGAAACATTCTGTGGGAAGAACTCTATGGAGAAAATGATGATTTCATGCTAAAAATAAACTTGGAAAGTGTTGGAGTAAGATATTCATCTGTTCTTTTTCCAAGTAATCGTTACAGAAAATTACATTCAAAAACTGTAGGAAGAACATTATTTTCAAGTGTGACATGTAATGTTCACCACAGTGAGTTGGGCTATAATGAATTCTCAATGAATTCTTAGTTTTCTTTTTCTGACAAAATTTTAATTACCTTAGGAATAAAAGAAATATCTTCAAACTTAAAAGCACATCTCTAAATATTCCAAAGGCCAAACAAAAAATATAAGGGAAATCAGAACATATTTCAAGATGATAACAATGAAAACATGACTTAACTATTTGTAGAATGAAGTTAACTAAACTAAGTAAAAATTTTCAGAGCTCTCAATTTTTATAGGATGCAAGGGAATTAAGTTAACATATATAAAAAACATGAATCAATGAAATAGGAAAGTGACAAAAGAAAAAAGCAGCATTCCACAAATTGGTTCTTCAAAATCTCAATAAAATGAATAAACCCTTATCAACACTGATCAGGAACAGAAAGGAAGAAAGCTAGAAAGAGAGACCACAGGTAATAGGTTTTAAAGAGTTGATATCACTACTACAGAGCCTGCAGAGAATATAAAGATAAAATATTATAATAAGTACTTTATATAATAATTGAAAAGCATGGATAAAGTATTTCCTTAGAAAGTAAAACTTATCAAAAGTGGTGTACAGAAATAAAAGGATATATGAATAGCTCTCTATAAAATCAACATTTTAAATGAATTATTAAAGACATGCACACACATACACGCACATAGACACAATTCGGTACAGAATGGTTTCACTGGCAAATTCTAAAATTATATCAAGTGTAAAAGGAAGACATAATGTCAAATTTACATAAAGTAGTTAGTTTTTTAAAAATTCAGGAGGTATAATACTATCTAACTTGTTTCGTGAAATGAGAATAATCCTGAAATTAAAATCTGATTAAAGATAGTGCAAGAATATTAAATTATAGAAAAAGTGATTCCTTATAATCATAGAAACACATATCCTTAAAAATATTAATAATTCAGCCCTGGCTGGTGGCACAGTAGATAAAGCACTGGCCTGTGAACCCAAAGGTTGCTGGATTCATTCCCAGCCAGGGCACATAACCAGGCTGCAAGCCAGGTCTCCAGCCAGATCAGTAGCTGGAGGCAGGTGAAAGGCAACCATAGATGGATGTCTCTCTCCCTCTCTGCCTCCCCCTTCCTCTCTCTCTAAAAATAATAAAATCTTTAAAAAATATTAATAATTCACAGAAAAGGGTAAATTATACCTGTCGGAAGCAGAATAATACCTTCCCTCAACTGTCACTGGCAATCCTGGCAATTGAAGAGTTGGTTTACAGGACAAAGGGATATTAAGGTAGCTGACAGATTTGCTGATTCGGCTAACCTTGAAACAAAGGTTATATTGGATTATCGCAGGGGTCCTTTTCAGTAGAACAGGAAGACCAAGTAAGAGATGGCCTAAAGAAATGTCTAGATCATGGAAAAGAGAACTATACAATTTAAAAAATTATTAGTTTATAAAATCTATGACTTACATAATTTGAAAGTTGTTTCAGAGTTTACAATAACAATGGACCATTTTTGAATTTAATAAAACTGTTTATTGCAAAACAGATACAAACAATGTTATTCAGTTTTAAGTAAATGTGAGCCAGTGCAGATTTTAAAAATCCGATTCTCAGCCTGAATTGAAACCCTGTTAAAATTATATACACCTGCACACACACTTTCAGTCAAGGGACTTTAGATGTAAATCTACTGCTTTTAATTCCAAGGAATATCATTTAAAGTGATAGTTGAACAAGAGAGTAATGTATTTAAGACTATCTGACAGGTTGGAAGAACTACTGAAAGTTTTATTAAATAAAGGGGCAGATGGATCCATCCTACATTCATATACTATGGCAGAATCATTCTCACCATGGCTAAAGTAGAAACTGTAAGGTAAGTGTTGTATTTCAGTCATACAATTGTATTTCAGGGGCTTGTTAGAAACGCAGATTGTCTGGCCTGAACCCAGAGCTATTTACACAGAATCTGTATTTTATAAGAGTTTTGCGTGCATCATATTTTGAGGAAATGCTATCTATAGAATCAGCATGGCATAAGAGTAAGATGAGTGAAGAAGATAGGTTAGAATGTAAAGGTACAGGATCTCTTATTTTTTTTTACTGCCTTCTAATTCATTATCAATAAATGCATTCTAATATGCCATGAAGTAACAGTCTAGAGTATTTCCTAAAGTTTGATGTATAGGTTTTATTTCTGGAAGTTTATCTTGATGAATTAATAGGAACTTGGAGGAGGTAATGAGTATAGAATAACATTGAACTATTTAAAGCCTTAAAAGAAAAGAAATACCTAATACAGAAGAAATATTAAGTAAACAAGGGGCATCTCTACAATAGATTAGAAATTATTTAATTATAATCTTCAACCATGAAGATCATAGTAATGAGTAAATAATTTGTGATATAAAAATAAATAAAAAGCAAATCTGTGCAAGCATTATGATTGCAACATATCAAATGAGCATTCAAAACATGAGCATATCAAAAAGGAATATTTCAAGTTTATTAAAAACAGTGTTTATGCCTCTGCAAGGGAAATTTTGGACCATTTTAAAATTTTGCTCCATTTGACATCATTTTCCTATTTTCTCTAATAAATATATTAGTTTTTAAATTAAAAATAAAATTAATTTTGGAAAACTACTTTTTTCTTAAAATAAAGAAATCAAAGACTAAAATTGGGAATTTTTTTTTTGCTGAATATGAATAAACATAGATGCAATGAAAATAGGGCAGAAAAGAGCATTTGGAGTTGTCCTAAATTCCACCTTTCACTGAAAATAGGACAATGAAACACGAATTCTGACTTGCCCTAAATCTTCTCTCTTTCTGCGAAGTCAGCGTTAATAAGACAGAAGGTCTCATTTTTGACATCTATTTCTGATTGGCACTCATAATAGAGTTACTGCCCTCCAATGTGTAATTGCAATTAGCTCTTAGACTTATTTCCCCCCTACGACTAAAAATATCTAGAGGGTTATCTGTAAGTGCAGCAGGGAAAAAGTAGGTGCTAGGGAAGAAAGAACCACGGCGGCATCTCAAAATGTCCACAGATGTTTGCGACCCAGCTTTTTCTGGGTAAAAGTGAAACAAAGAAATAACTCAATGTCCTACTTTTTTTTTTTTTTTTTTCCAAAACAACTTTCCTTCTAAACTTGTTTGAACAAAGTCAATCTGTACTTGTCATTTATACATTACTAATGAGTGAAATTGCAATTTATATGAAATGGAAATACGTGCCTATTGTCAACAGATTTTATAAAATCATTCAGAGTTCAGATTTAAAAAAATAGCAAGAAAAGATGATCAATGTGTAGGACCATGACAAGTTCACTTAAATATTTTTAGTCTAAATAATTGAATTCTGCATAATTTGAATAATTCATTCCTACAAGATCCCTTTATCTTGATCAAGTTTGTTATGGATAACTGGAAAACTTTTGAACACCAAATCAGAGTAATTTAACCAAACACTGAATAAATAGTGCTACAAAAACGTCTGAGATTTTACTGCCTATGTTTTCTTCTAGGATTTTCATGGTTTCAAGTCTTACATTTAAGTATTTCACTCATTTTGAGTTTATTCTTGTGTATGATGTAAGAAGGTGGCCTAGTTCCATGTTTTTTTTGCAGTAGCTAGCTGCTCAATTTTCCCAAAATTGTTGAATAGACTGTTTTTGTCCCATTGTATATTCTTGCCTCCTTTGTCAAATATTAATTGACCTTAAAGGCATGGGTTTATTTCTGGGCTCTCTGTTCTGTTCCATTGATCTGTACATCTGTTCTGATGCCAAAACCATGATGACTATGGCCTTGTAGTATGGTTTGATATTAGGTAGGGTGATTCCTCCAACTTTGTTCTTTTTTTCTCAAGAGTGCTGTGGCTATTCAGGGTCTTTTGTGGTTCCACATACATTTTTGGAATATTTGTTCTACCTCTGTGAAATATGCCTTTGGTACCCTGACAGGGATGTGCTGACTCTATAGGTTACTTTGGGTAATATGCACATTTTACTGAGGCTAGTTCTTCCTATCTATGAATTACATATATGCTTCCGCTTACTTGTATCACTTTCTCTAAACTAAAACTTTAGTTCATTAAGGAAAAAATAACAAAAACAACAAAAATTACATTACCAACATTTTTACCACATGTCTTTTACTGTGCTTCTAAGAATAGTACATGTGTAATTTTGTGCAGACCTTACCATAACTTTTCTGAGACAGACATTCATTTTGCAAAAGCTAGAACAAAGACTTTGAAAAATAAACATAGTAAGGGTCAAAATGTGCCATAGTCCTCATAGATATTGCATATAGAAAAAAAGCCTAAAATAATTATGGCTAAGTGTCTAATTTAGAAATATATACATTGATTTTTCTTCCATCTTTAAAAACTTGGCCATCTATATGTGACATTATCTATGTTTGAAATTGGATTTAGTGGAAGGACTAAGTCAGTGAAGAAATAAACCTCTAAGCACTTGCTCTTTGAGGAACTTTATATTTTCTCAAGTAATATCAGATAAAATACCTTATATAGTTGGTCACTAGAAAAATCCATTATTAATGTGGCTCCAAAAATCCACCTTGAGCATGCAAAGTAATATAACATAAAGAAATAATGTATTCTTCTTGTTCTCATAATTGATGTACATTGATTTCTAAAGTTAGAAGAGTTCATATAAGGCATTTTATTCCCCAGTAATGTTGACTTAATGCAATAAGAAAGAACATGTTAAACCTTTTGTCCTAAGGAGAAGTACACTCTTTCATCTCAAGAAGTTGGCGGTATCTCTCTCTTGGACTGTAAAATCCAAAAGGGAGGGGTCATTCGTTATTGTTATCATATTTCTACATAGCACAGTGCTTGAACACTTTTAGGCCATTAATAAATAAGAATAGTGAACAGGTTGGTGTTCATGTTGAAGTTACTCCTTGCAATACGGGGTATGGAGTAAATAAGTGCTAAGAATCGAAAAGTTCACCCTTATACGACACTAATGTTACTTCCTTGTGCTGTCTAATCATTGCGTTTATTTCTCCTTTTTTTTTCCATTTTTTAAGTTAATATATTTTATTTATTTTGCTACTATAGCTGTCCCAATTTTCTCCCCCTTGCCCCACTCCACCCAGTACCCCATTTCCTCCAGCAATGCCCCCCTT
Organism: Noctilio leporinus; assembly: GCA_004026585.1. Taxonomy (NCBI): domain Eukaryota; kingdom Metazoa; phylum Chordata; class Mammalia; order Chiroptera; family Noctilionidae; genus Noctilio; species Noctilio leporinus. Next base: position 8,560 of record PVIW01014966.1, on the reverse strand, counting down.
AGTTCATGTCCATGAGTCATGCATATAGGTTCTTTGGCTTCTCAATTTCCTTTGTTCTTCTTAACATCCCCCTGTCTATTCTGCAACCACCAATGTGTACTTTTTCTTTTTTCCTTTCACATCCAGAAAATTCACCATTTAATTACTGCCTTCTATCAGCTTCTCAAATCATATTAATACAAAATTTTCTTTTCATTATTCCAAAATGCCTACATTAATTCATTTAAAGAATTACTCTTTTAAGTAATCTGAATTGCAATATTACCAAACACATGTAAGAATACATTTACACCCACACATATTTTTTGAAGCCAACCATGAGTTTGCATCATGCAGGTTCAGACAATGAAAATACCACCAAGTTCTATCAATTAGTATTGGTGAGGAGTTATAAAATAAATGACAGAGTTAATGGAGGTGGTGGCAGAGATTGATTACTATTGAATAAAAGAAACAGGGAAATTACTTAAAAAATAGCTCTATTTTTTTTTTTTTATGACCAATTTTAAACATATAAAATTCAAATGTATCAACAATCACTTTTCTGAATCTTTTAACAGAGGTTATAGACAAGTGGTGGGTCAAGTTTTCAAATGGATTATTGTCTTTCGTTTTTATAATGTGCAAACATTGCTTCAAGATGACTGAGATATTTTAAAGTAAAATTACCTACATTTTTCCTTTATTTTTCTCAAAATATGTCTTCTTTCTTTAAGGTAATTCAGAGGTGTTTGGATTATATCCTATGCTTTAAAAAATTTATAAGTGAAAAACTACACCACCACCCCCAAAGATATTCCATTTGACTCGATTTCATTGGAAGGGTTCAGTCTTTCATGGGGTTGTGGCCCAGACTTTGCATCACAGGGCTGGGTTCCTGCTTGATGTAGTTACTACTATCCAGTCTTCATTCAACAGCTCTCGTAAAAATTTCTGAATCAAAGCAAATACCCTAGTTCCTCCTCTGCCCCAGTCCTTACCTGCTTCTTAGGGGCCCTTTAATTACAGCATTGGTACATGTGCTAAAGGACTGTGTCTGGGTTTTGAGAAACTTTCCCAAGAAGTTTCGTTAGCCTTTGCTGTCAAATATGATTTAAAATCGTATTTTAGGGAATGCTCAGACATGAACTTGCCTCTGAAATAGAATTCTCTCAACTTGTTTCCTTTGTCACTCTCCTTTTCAGAAGCTTTGGAACCCTATGTCTTTCAACATCCTTTGTTCACATTTTGCAGGTATTGCCTCTCCATATTAAATGGAGGGTGTGCTATGTTTGTAATGCAAAGGGACACCCAGGTTTATTCATTAAGGACAATAGATTAAGTACACCTCTGACCAAGTTCCTATTCAGATGCGGGCTAAGGAGTCGGTACTCATTTATATTGTGATTCATTATCAGCTGTAGGGGTCTGTCACACACAGGGATGACAGAATATTAGAGGCAGAAAGAACTTTAGAAGGGTAGAAATTTGCACATTAGTACATAAATGAGTAGAGTAAATGCATCCTCTTTACCTTTGTAACTGCTTTTTATTGTGTGTGTGCCTCCATCTGCTATGTTGGCAGGTGTGGAAAAAAAGACTTTAACTTGCTAATTGAAAGCACTGTAGTTACCTCTGATTTTAAAGTGTGTTTTCAAGCACCCCACTTTCTTATAGGTAAATGCTAAAGTTCTCATTGTATTTTTTTTTTTTTTTTTTTTTCTGTCTCATGCTCCTGAGAATAACATCTGGGCAGGCAAAGCCTGGAGCTTTTGAGGGTATTTAACAGGGCAGGAGGCAGCAATGTAGATGAACTTGATTCAGGCTGATCTTGGCTAGGGCAGGCCTTGGTAATGTCTGTTAGTCTGGTGACCCCTCTACGCTCAAAATATCTGTCAGAGACCCCAGATGAATGAAACGACCAGAGCCATTTACAGAGACTACAGAGACTACAGATCAGACACTTAGCGTCAGGTCTTACATTCTGAAATGTAGTAAACCTATTATTTCATTGAGTTGATTAATTGAATCAATGGCTGGGCCCTTTTCACATGCCAGACACTGTTCGAAGCTCCATGGCATTCAGCACTGAATACATCAGACTGATCTCTGCTGTCACAAAACCTATGCATTATTGGTTCATGGTCCATATTTGGGGGAATGTTAAATGATTTATAGATGACTGAACAAAAAAAGTGACAGGCCAAAGCTGTGGAGGTTAGTGGTAAACCCATAATCAGGATCCCCGCTGCCTGACAAATACCTGGATTATCTATAACAGGGGCTGGCAAACGTCTACGGGACAAAGATGCCCATTGCCTATTTTTCTAAATACAGCTTTATGGAACATGGCCCTACCCAGTCATTCTTAGCCTACCCACAGCCCCAGCAGCAGCAGGGTTGAGTGGCTGCGGCAGATGACGAATGGCGTGCAAAGCCTAACCTACTTACCATCCAGCCCTTCACAAAATGTGTTTGCCAATCTCTGTTTTATAATATAGATAACACTACTGCTGACGGTCTCTTTCAAGATGGTCCAGTCTGACAAATGAGGCTTGTAGGCTTAGCCACTTACCACCTATGTCACCTTGAACAAATCAATTAACCTCTCTAGGTTCAATTCCTTTATCTGTAAAGGGGAGATAATAATTAGTGCATGGTTAGTAGTAAGAATTAAAGTAGCTAGTGCGTGTAAAACACAAAGCTGTTAAAGCAAAAAAAAAAAAAAAGGTAGTTATTCACATTTCTAGTTGAATCACTGCTCTGTGAGCTCTTGTTGGAAGGGTGAGGTGTAGACTGAGATGACTGAGATTTTGTTTTTCTTGTTTGTGTGCTTTTACAACCAATGGCTTCCTGAAAGGTCTTTTCATAAGTTAGTGGAGGGATTCGTTAATAGAATTATGTAGGTTTTAAGTGCACAATTTTATAACACATCATCTGTATATTGAATTGTGCCTTTAACACCCCAAGTTTCTTTCCATCACCATTTATCCCCCTTTACTTAATTCCACAGCCCCAACACCTCTTTCTTGATGGTTATCAATATAATGATGTCTGTCCATGAATTTTGTAGGTTTTTTGGCTTAATCCTTCCATCATTTTCATGCAGCTCCCCAACCCCTTCCCATTTGACAGCTGTTGGTCTATTCTCTGTATCTATGTTTGTTCCTATTTTTTTTTCTTTACTTTGTTCTTTTGATTCCACATAAAAGTGAAATCATATGGTATTTGTCTTTTTCTGACTGGCTTATTTAACTTAGAATTATACTCTTCAGGTCCATGCTTGCTGACACAAAGGTAAGATTTCCTTTTTTTAGAGTCAAGTAGTATTTCATTGTGTAAGTGTACAACAGCTATTTTTATGATGGGCATAGGCTGCTTTCAGGTCTTAGGTATTATTAATTGTGTTGCAATGAATATAAGGGTGCATATTTTCCTTGAAATTCATGTTTTGGGTTTCTTTGGGTCATAAGGCAGTTCTATACTTAATTTTCATTTTCTGAGGACCCTCCATACTGTTTTCTATAGTGGCGGCACCAATCTGCATTTCCACCAACAGGGCACAAGAGTGTCCTTTCCTCCACATCCTCACCAGCACTTGTTGTTGGTTCTACAATGACAGCCTTTGTGAAAGGTGTGAGGTGATTATTCATTGTGGTTTTAATTTGCAGTTCTCGGATGATCAGTGGCTTGAGCATCTTTTCATGTCTATCGGTCATCTATTTGTCCTCTTTGACGAAGTTTCCGTTCATGCCTTTTGCCCATGTTTTTAATTGGATTGCTTTTTTCCTGTTGAGTTGTAAAGTACATGAGTGTTACATAGGGCACTAAGGAGTAAGCAATGGGTCTGGGCTTTTGTGGCCTCCCAGCTCAGCAAGAGGCATCTTTTCTTATAAATTTGTGGATCACTTCTATGAAGCTTCCGAGGATGGGATTGACTTAATGAGAAAAGAGAAATGAAGAGCAATTACATTTCCATTAAGTGGACAACGTTACCCTTGATGAGGCTGCTGGAGCTGAAGCATCCTCTTGTCCCTTGGATGTAGCCTGCGCTGCACAAAACTGATTGATTCATTAAATGTGTTTGTTCTTGCCTCTGAAATCAGCAGTGGTCTAAAATTATTTCATGGACACAGGGGACTTACTTCCGATTTATAGTGGAATTGTTAAACTGGCACAGAGGCTATGAAAAGTTTTGAGAGAGGCTGTCTCTTAGCACCCATGAAATGTGAGCAGGTTCCAAAAAGTACTTGGGAATTCTAACTGGGACTGGCACAGCCATTTGTAATGCTGAGATGGAAACACACAAGGCCAAAGGCTGCTAGAATTTGGTGCAATTGCATGTTAATTATAATAATCAAATTTTCTAATACTTGTGCAATGCATTCTATGTACCAAGGTCTGTGCCAAGGATTTTATTCACTTTATCCTGATTAATATCCCCAGCTGTCCTTAAATATTGGCCTTGACTTTATATCACAGATTATGAAATTGAACCTTCAAAGTTTCACTAGTTTCTGGCGGCTGGTACCCCTGCTGAACTACACAGGGGGAACTGGTTGCACACCGGATCTTTCTGATGACAGAGAAGACTCATTGTCAATACTTAGACTTTGTGTCCAGAGTTGTATTTATGCCTGTTTAGGATTCCTATCTAATGCCTTCTCTGTTGACAACACTAAGATTTTTACTTCACTCTTACTTCCATCTAAAAATATACTGGCATTATCCCCAATGATTATCCCATCCACTTTCAGTTAAGTGGGCACAGGTTTTCACAGGACTACAAATAAACAAATTATAACTAAAAAAAAAAAAAAAAAAAACTTTAAAAAATTTTATTCATTATTTTTAGAAAGAAGGGCAGGTAGGGAGGAAGAAATGGAGAGAAACATCAATGTATGGTTGCCTTTCACCTGCCTCCAGCTGGGGACCTGGCTGGAGACCTGGCTTGCAACCTGGTTATGTGCCCTGACTGGGAATCAAACCAGCGACCTTTGGGTTCGCAGGCTGGCACCAGTCCACTGACCCACAAGCCAGGGCTAAAAACACTTTCTATTTGGTTCAATTTTCTTTCCATTAATCATCTTCAGGGCTGATAAAATGATTTTGTCTACAAATCCTGCTTGCATAAAATTCCTAGTGTTCACTCAGGCTGTTACAAGGATATGAATGACAGCTAGTATTAATTATATATTATTCGTGTTTTAGGAACACGGCAAAAAGTGTTACATGCAGCATCTCACTTGGTCTTCACAACAATCCTGTGAGGTGAAGATTGTCATTTCCATTTTCCATGCCAAGAAACAGACTCAGAGAGATTAAGCAATCTGGTCAAATTCGTACCACTCCTAATAGTGGAATTAGTATTCTTACCCAAAAACCACTTAATTCCCAAATCTGTATTGTAAATGCTTTCTGTAGTTCAGTTTAATTGCCTGTTTCTACCAGTTAAAGATACTCCATCTTACTCTAACGTGCTCTGAAGAATGCTGCTTATCACTTATTTCGAAGAGAATGTCTCACCTCCATCTATGTGTCCTTGCGGTTTTCTGCCTGCCTTCCTGCTGAGCCTGCTGTCACATGTTTGTATGTAGCTAGCCCCCATCTTCACCATCTCTATGGTCACAAGAATCACTTAGCTCCACGGGAAGGGGAAATAGTACATTTCACAGTAAGTCTACTTTTTAAAAGCCTCCTGTATTGGACCCAACTACTTCCTGCAAAACACCCTTCATTGCCCTTCCCATCTGCTATTATGTAAGAATTTTTCATGTTAGTTTTCCTTGTGTTGAGTGATTCCTTAAGTTCTCCCCAGAGCAGAGAAGCACATACAACCCCTCAAACTTGGTGGGCTACCACTATGTGCCAGGGACTGTCTCAAAAGGAAGAATAAGAAACAGAAGCAATTTGGGATGGCGGAGTTTAATATCCTTGATATGGACATGAAGATTAGAATCAAAGTAATCTGAATGTGAATGCTCTCTCATTTAGGGACCATGTGGCCTTAGAGAGTTATTCGCCAGTACTAACACCCAGTTCTCCCATCAGAGAGATCATCTGCACACTTTTCTCAGGTGATTATCCATCTGGACTTGTCCCATGTGTATAAGGTGCCACAATAAGAACCTGTTGATTGGGACAATGGGTATAAGGCAAGGTGGGTGGCTGGGTTTTAACACATGAATCATCTGTCTAAGCCAGCACAAAAGCTCAATGCCACCCACCACTCTTGTGAGAGACCAGGAGATTCCACTGGACCCCTGAAATTATTAATTTCATGTGTTTCAAAGGGTCCTCTCTGAGTAGAATTCCCATGGGCCCTTTTAGAGCCTAGGTAGGTTGTGGAACCACAGACGTCTTCTGAGAACATAATCACAATATCTGGCCTAACAAAACCTTATTTTATGAGTTAAGGTAAAAGTTAAATGCTATAAGGCATAATACATTCATTATAGCTAAATATGTAACAGATTACCTTAATTATGGATGAGAATGCAAATCATCGGAAACCGCTGGAAAAACATCAAGTATATGGTCAGAAAATGAGTTCAATCAGTTTGGAGTTAATGAAACATTCCATGAGAAGAACAGGCAGCTAATAGAGATGTGGGACACATATTTTAAACTCCCGTTGTGATTTTCCCGCAGAAACCATGTCCTGACACTGACATTGCCTTAGGGAGAACTGATCTCCACTCACACATCCCTTCAAGGCAGTTGCTGGGTAGGCTGATTTCTCAGCATTAATACTTGGCTGCTACGTTCAATGCACTTCCAGGTAAGCTGGTTGCTTTCAACCCAGAAAACATGCCTTTTGAATGGTCCTGATTTCAAGTACTTCTTGACTTCCTCCTGCCTTTGTGTACTTCTAAAAACCAAACCTAGAGGGGCTCTTAGGCATCATTGAGTCCAAAGATTTTGTTTGACCTTAAAGAAGCACAGGGCCGAGTATGGTAAGTGACGCACAGCTTGCCTGGAGGAGCGTCTGGAATGGCTGTGAATATGGAATAGAAAAGGGTAGCTACCATTTCTTGAACACCTGTGATGTTGCCAGCACAGGCCTGCGTATTGTGAACACATTCTCTCCCTTGCTTAGGACATTGCGCCTATGAGTAGATATTCCTATTTTCACTTAAGACAGGACAGAAATAAAGCTGGGAGCACTGAAGAGACCCACCCAAATAACCAGAAATGTATCGGTAGTCTTAACATAGATGTCTGACCTCTAAAATCATCCTCTTTGAATTTCACAGCCTGCCTCCCCCCACACATTTATTTTATAAAAAAGAAAAGCAACAATAAAAGAGAAAAATTCCCAGGCTATTGGTACCAAAGCAAAGTGGGGTTCAGCATGCCCCTTCACCAAAAAACAAATTTGAGAGCCAGAGGCTGGGGAGGAAGGAACGATGTTTTTATTCAGATGCTGAAGAACCTGGGAGAAAGCTCATCTCTGCAAAACCCAGAAAAAGCCAGGCGTCCTCAACAAGACCGAGACAAAGGGCCATGCTCGGGAGTTCTGCTCCATCTGAAACTATCATCCTTTGGAAACCGGGGCAGCTGCTAAGTGGTTCTCAGCTCCCAGCTACTGTCCAGCTTCAGGCCCCCTTCTGGAGCCGGCACCACCATGAACTGTGTGGCTTCTGGGGCCACAAGGCCCACACTCCCAGGCTGGAGAGCACACAAAGTCACCGGTGAATGCTTCACCAGGTTAGCAAGAGAGAAGGCCTCTCTCCTAGAGGCCGTGGGCCCTGTGACTGCTAATGTCACATGGCCCATTGACAGCAAAGGCCAGGATAGGTCCCAAGCAGCAAATGATGTGCAAGTGAAGAGATTTCTCAGTTCCTTTGTTCCTCTGAGTTTACATTAGCTTCAGGGGTGGAAGGGACCAGGTGCTACCTCAGAATGGCCAATGGTAAAGATTTGTGCACTCGGATGGGTCCACCTCCCAACCAATCCTTTATTCCCCCCAGGCTAGAGAGATGGCTTCTTGGGTCCAGCACCTCCCCTTGCCTGCCACCATTGCCTGTGTGTCTGCCTTTATCTGGTCCCACCCCCTATCTGGAACCAGAAAGGGATAGGAGGGATTTTCCCCTCTTATCCAATTATGTCACTATGCTTATGAGTGTAAGAACTTCCTCCTGCTGCCAACCTGTGTTGGGGGCAGCGGAGAGCATGCTCTTGGTTCAGCATGGGAGTGCTGGGAAAGTCAATGTCCTTCTCATTGCCCTAGGCCATTTGTGAAGGTATCACCTGGTTGCATGCCACACCCTCAGTACCCTGAGGCCTGGTTCTGGGCAGAAGTGGCTCTCAGCATGCTGGACAGACTGTCTATTGATATCACTTTTCGTACAAGAAGTCTTTAAGAAGTTCCATATCACCGAAGGCCTATTCCTTGTATTCATACACTTGGTTCTGTTTTGCTTGTTGTTAGTTTTGCTCATTATTGTCCCGTAATGGGTGAGATCATATGATACCTGTCCTTCACTGACTGGCTTATTTCACTAAGCATAATACTCTCCAGTTCCATCCATGTTGTTGCAAAGGGTACAAGTTCCTTCTTTCTTTCTGCCATATAGAA